>VRLP01008031.1:0-18614 GCA_009660295.1 Lophius piscatorius
GTATATGAGTCCTAACCACCCACAAGTCCGTATATGACTCCTAGCCAACCACAAGTCTGTATATGAGTCCTAACCACCCACAAGTCCATATAATGGTCCTCACTACCTACAACTTTGCAACTTTCTGTTCTTCTTATGAAAACATTCCTCCATTGCGCCACCAGTGGGCAAAAACTCCACAGGGCACCTTTAACTGATGTCACGCAGTGATTTATTTCATAACAGTTTAGACAAAGTCACTCATCGTTCCGGGTTACATTTTTCAAAGTAAAAGTTTAGAGAACCCCGACCCAGTTGACCCCGCCCACCGCAGAGGTCACTGGTGTGGAAATGAAGCGCACCACATGTGTTTCAAACCAAAAAGGAAACGCAGCGATCCAGTTCTCCCGGCTCAGACCGGACGCCGCTGAACGTTTATCGGTGTGAAACAACGAAACCTGTTTATTCTTGTATGATGATGATGATGATGGAGAGATGAGTGACGAAGAGAGGGAAAAAAACAGAAAAAATATTTTAGCAATATTTTCATTCTTTCAGGATAATCTGTGTTTTTAGGGAGTCAAACAGGAAGTGGGTGTCACACTCAAGTGTGCCCCCCCCACTCCTGCTTCTGCTCCCGTTGTGTCCTTGATATTCACATTGTCTTAAAGGTACATTCTGTGTAAATTTACTCGATGAAAAATGATTTTACTTTGTAATTATGTTGGTTTTTCTCTTCTTGCTTTTTGTATGAAATTGTTCATTTTGTGTAAAACTGATTCTGATGTTATTTATTTTCTATTTGATCAGGAAATGTAACCTTATCTAGAGACGATGGTCAGGCTGTGTGTGTGTGTGTGTGTGTGTGTGTGTGTGTGTGTGTGTGTGTGTGTGTGTATAGACGTAGAGTAATCGGGAGGAAACATGTTTTGTTGATCTTTCTCCTGCCTGAGGAACAGGGTTTGAATCCGAATGTATCGCAGAGCAAAATGGATTGATTGTTTTTTTTTAACGTCTCGGACACAGAGCTACCTGCCGACCGCTTCGTCCAACCAAACCTTCAAAAAGCCTTCAAATCAGGAGTTGTTCAGACGTCAGATCAAACCTGAGCCAACGAGGATTATAAATCCACTTTACTGCACACCTCAGATTGGAATGTAATATTTAATCTGGTTGTTACATTTGTCGCTCCAGCATTTGATTTATTTTTGACTTCTTCCGATTCTTTCAGGCTAATCAGCTTTTTTGTTTGTTTTGTTTTTATTAACCCTTTAATGTCCATTAATGCCATAAACTTAAAAAAAAGGTTCATGTTATAAAATGAAAATTAACTTAAAATTTATCATAAAAACGTAAAATGATGATGTTATAAAGTGGAAATTATTACGGAATAACGTGATACTGATTTTTTTTAATTTTCTGTCACGACAGAAAAGCGTTTTTGTGACCAAATGGCTCGAGTTAAATTCTTCTGGCTGTTCTGGGAAGCAGTGACATCTAGTGGAGGTTTTTAGCGTTCCTTGACAGTTTCAGTGATAAATATTTAATTTAATTAATCATTTAATATAGAGTTTTGTTATGCTTTACAGCCTAAACAACAACAGCTGAGCAGGACATTAAAGGGTTAATTAATGGAAAGTTTCATCCAAAAATCCGGTTTTGACTTCCAACATTTTTGTTTTTTCCAAATTTTTCCAAAAATATCTGGATATTATTGGCATTAGAGAACTGGAACGGTTCTCCGTAGAGCTGATACCCCGCCAAACCCAAACGTTCCCCTTCAGTATGAAAAATCAAGGCTTTCGGATCTGTGACCAGGAATTAAAAGCACCGTAAACCCGGAGGAGGAGCCAGAATCTTATTCCGACCCGACACAAACTGCACAAACTGACGGGATGGGACAGAATCCCGACCCGCTGTTCTGTAAAAGTGGAGGCAGCATCAATGCCCGAAAGAAAAAGATCGTATTTAAACAAGAGGCAGAAAAAGCAGAATATAACGCCTTTAGCCCCTAACTGAATGTTTTAGCAGCTATTAGCCGTTAGCGGCTAACTGGTAGAAGAGGAAAGGTCGTCTGGATCCAGACGACAAACTCAGAAGAAAAGAGTCAAACTCAAACCCGCCGTCACAAAACTCTTTTTCTGCGTGGCTTTAATTTTGCTGACAAACCCTGCTTGGTACCGGCCCGTCCGCCGGTCTTCTGGTAGAACCTGCGCTCCCTCCGGTCCACGGTTCTCCTTTCCTTTCATTCGTGCTGAGCGCTAAACGAGCGAAGGCGTCGCCTGAGGCCGCCATCAAACGCTGGTTTCATTCTTTGCCGCCATTTTCGTGAGGCCAAATAGAAAGAAACGCTTGAGAAGTGAGTGCTGGTGGGGAAGATGAGGATGAAGAGCGGAGGAGGAGGAGGAGAAAGGAGTGAGAGACGAACGAATGGCAATAAGTCAGAATGAGGGTATAATGTTTCTGAAACCTACAACCGCATTACGTAGCAATTTCACTGAATTTCTAGATTTGCACTGTCTGCCCTATGGTCTGTGTTTGTTGTGTTGAAAACCTTAGAGATGATGATGAAGATGATGATGATGATGATGATGATGAAGACGAGGCAGAAGAAGAGGAAGAAGAAGAAAATGTATATTTTGGGGACCAACTGAGAGGTGGGGGGTTTGAATGTAGAGGCTTACTGCTGTATGTAACTTTACAGGGGGTGTAAAATGGAGAAGAAACTATGTGCTAAAAATGAAACTTCACTTTGAGAAAAGATTCTGGTTCTGAGTCGTTTTTGTGTGTCGCCTCTTTTCTCTCTGCACACAAACGCCTTTCTTCACATTCTCATCACATTTCAGAGAAAGACCCAAAAAACGAGTCCATGGATCATGTTTGAAGTTTTATTACCACATAGACCGCGGCGCGAGGAAGAACTGGAATGATTTGGGGAAAAAGGTCTGTTGCATATTTCTGCCACCAGGGGGAGTTTTATATCCAAAATCACAGTTTCCTGGCATCACTTCGTAAACGGGGGTCCGATTTAGTCCTAATTGTTGCGTATGACTCGTCCGGAGGAGATCTATCTTATAAATGTCCGATTTTATTTTCACATCTGTGTAAATAATATTTAAATGTTTTACATGTTTGAATCACTGGTTGGAGCCTTTTTAAGAATAAACAACAATAAACAAACAGGTTCTTCAGACATAGCTTCTTAACCATTGGTCCGATTTCCTCCCAATGAAGAAGAAATCTATCTTGTATGAATCCATGTCTGCTCTAATAATTCCTATTCCACTCACTAGGGGGAGCCCTTTGAGGGAAAATACCATTTTTCGGACATCATTTCTCAACCGTGGCTCCGATTTAGTCCAAATAAGTTGCATAAGACTTGTTTCGAGGATATCTGTGTTTCGCATGAATCACATTTTACGGCAATAGTTCATATTTTTATTCACTAGAAGAATCTTTTTTTCTGTTTTTTTTTTTTTCAGACATAACTTTACATTTAATCAACCAGGGGGATTGCTTGTACAACGCAGGGGATTGGGGTGCTTGTCAGAGAAACACCTCTGCTGTCGGGTACCAGATAGCAGGAACCGTTTACTGTATATATTTAATTACCCAGTCTGAAAAGTCCGTCTTCATTCACTTCACTGATTGTTTTCCCCGATGAGTCTCACGCCGAACATCCTTCGGTTCTGAGGTTCCGACCCAAACGGACTCAAACTCACAGAGATACAGGCTGAGGTTGAGAAAACAGAGACAAGCATCAGTTTTTTCCAGGGAGTCTCCATTTTTACTGGCTTGGGGTCTCTAATGGTTTTCATTGTAATTGCTATGATGTCAGAGCGTCCGTCCGACATAATGGGCTCCTAAAAACAACAACAAGGACAGATTGGTTCCATTCGCCGGGCAGAGAGACACCAGAGTCCAGCAGCTCCTCCAGACCTCCTCCACATCCAGCAGCTCCTCCAGACCTCCTCAACATCCAGCAGCCCCTCCAGACCTCCTCATCATCCAGCAGGTCAGACCTCCTCAACATCCAGCAGCTCCTCCAGACCTCCTCCACATCCAGCAGCTCCTCCAGACCTCCTCAACATCCAGCAGCTCCTCCAGACCTCCTCCACATCCAGCAGCTCCTCCAGACCTCCTCATCATCCAGCAGCTCCTCCAGACCTCCTCATCATCCAGCAGGTCAGACCTCCTCCGGAGCTCAGAGGGAAAAGGTGAGACTTGATTTTTCACAACCTCTGATAAACGATGAAGGGGTGAATCGGGTCTTTATGGGTTCAGACTCAGGAGGTAGAAGTTCTGCTTCTCCGTCTCAGCAGCAGGTTTGTTGTTCCTTCATGCGGACGCAGACGGGCTGAGGGTCTCGTCGTTCTGTCGGTCCGTTCAGAGAGAGGTTCTGTTTCTGAGTTCTGGCGGTCCGTTCAGAGAGAGGTTCTGTTTCTGAGTTCTGGCGGTCTCGCTCACAGCAGAATATTCCGGTTCTTGAAGTCGACGCGGTTTCTGTGAAAATGTGCAAAAGCAGTTTAGCTTCGTCTTCAGGAAATTATTGGAAGAAGCTTTTTATGTGATACGAAGGAAACGTACTCTAAGAATAGAATCCAACGTTTTCAGTTATGGATGGATGAGAGGATGAATGGATGGATGAGAGGATGAATGGATGGATGAGAGGATGAAGGGATGGATGAGAGGATGAATGGATGGATGAGAGGATGAAGGGATGGATGAGAGGATGGATGAGTGGATGAATGGATGGATGAGAGGATGAATGGATGGATGAGAGGATGAATGGATGGATGAGAGGATGAATGGAAGGATGAGAGGATGAATGGATGAGAGGATGAATGGATGGATGAGTGGATGAATAGATGGATGAGAGGATGAATGGATGGATGAAATGATGGAGGGATGGATGGATGAAATGATGGAGGGATGGATGGATGAAATGAAGAAAAAATGAATATCTATTATTACTAACATGATGTATAATAAATTTTCCGTGACAAAGTATTTGACGTTCAGATTCAGGTATATCAGGTATATCAGGTGTATCAGGTGTGTCAGGTGTATCAGGTATATCAGGTATATCAGATGTATCAGGTGTATCAGGTGTATCAGGTATATCAGGTATATCAGGTATATCAGGTATATCCTCCCTTTGACTCTGGATACTGGTGGTGGTGGCTGATGACTCTGCTGAGATGGATGGCTGAATGGGCTGATGATGAAGGTGTGTCACTGTGATGTCAGATCAATGCTGCCGGCTGACGGATCAGCTGATACCAATGAATCGGGTCTCGTAGACGTAGAAGGTGAGCGTTGGGCGATGAGGTCACAAGAGGGACGGCTGTGGGTCGAAGGTCAAAGGTGAAACTCGTCATGGCCGGACTTTGACTAGAAATCGTTGTTGGATCATCTGAGAGGAATATTTTCCTTATAGATGCATAATATTGTTAACAAAGCTTTTAACGAATGATTGAATGAATGATTGAATGAATGATTGAATGAATGATTGAATGAATGAATAAATTCATGATTGAATGAATGAATGAATGGATGAATGATTGAATGATTGAATGAATGATTGAATGAATGGTTGAATAAATGAATAAATTCATGATTGAATGAATGAATGAATGGATGAATGATTGAATGATTGAATGAATGAATGATTGAATGAATAATTGAATGAATGAATGATACATGAATGAATGAATGATGAATGAATGATACATGAATGAATGAATGAATGATTGAATGAATAAATGAATAAATGAATGAATGAATGAATGAATGAATAAATGAATGAATGACCGAATGAATGAAAGATTGATTTAATGAATGAATGAATGATTGAATGAATGAATGAAAGATTGATTGAATGAATGAATGATTGAATGAATGATACATGAATGAATGAATGAATGAATGATTGAATGAATAAATGAATGAATGAATGAATTAATAAATGAATGAATGACTGAATGAATGAAAGATTGATTTAATGAATGAATGAATGATTGAATGAATGAATGAATGAATGAAAGAATGAATGACTGATTGAATGAATGATGATTGAATGAATGATACATGAATGAATGAATGGGAATAGGACATTCATACACATCAATGCTGTATCAAATGTTAACATTCTGACTTGACCCGTTTCTGACCCGGTTGGTTTATAGTTTGCTGCGGTTCTGATATAGAAGTGTTCCTTTGTTTTTCCGTCTCCACCCATCATTCCCAGCATGCATCTCCACCCCCTGTCCCTCTCGCTCCTCCTCCTCCTGCTGGCAGGAGCAGCGACGGTGAGCCTCGGCATCACCAGCATGCTCCACGGTTTCCGAGGCTGCGCCGTGCGAGAGTTCTCCTTTGTGGCCCAGAGGCCCGGCTGCAAGGGGCTGCGGGTCACCACAGAGGCCTGCTGGGGGCGCTGCCACACCTGGGAGGTAAAAACACACAGACCCTCAGGGAAGAACTGGACTTCAAACTTCTGTGATTCTGAACAAGGAAAAGAATGATTAATGACCCAGGGTTCTGCCAGAACCACAGGATGACCGGCGACCCGGTCTTGTGCCATTTTCATAAGAAACACTGAACTTTTCTTGAACTTCTTCTAGTTGCTGGGATTCAAGTTTCAGCTCTTAATAATTGAGAAACCAAATTTTTTGTGGGTTAGGAGAGAGTTCTGTATCAGCAGCACCGGCCATGACTCACCGCTGGGAGAAGTCCAGTAGTAGGGTTCAGAACCCACAGGTCTAACCTCAGGGTCCGCTCACTATTTACCGCCAGCAGGAGGGATTATATGTTTCTGACACTAGGGGGAGCTCTAACGCTAAAGGTTTTCGGGCCATAATTTCCCACCCGTCGGTCCGATTTAGTCCAAATTTGGTGCTGATGAATCATCTGGAGGAGATCCATCTGTTATACGTCACAGTTCACTCTAAAAGTTTGTACTTCACTCACTAGGGGGAGCTGTTTCAAGAAAAACACTGTTTTTCAGACCTAACTTCCTAACCGACGGTCCGAATTGATTATTTATAAAATATTTTTAATTCCTTAAAAAGGATATTCTTATAATAAAAAGGTACCAACAGAACCAAAAAACCTCCTCTTTGCTCCTCCCCTTCTTCTCCTGCCTGCAGCTCCATCTCCAGCATCCTTCTACCAGTAGATCCACTATCCCTCCTCTTCTTCACGGGTCAGAACCATCTCAGTCTGTCCTCTCTGACTTTGTCTCCAGGACGTCTGACCTGGACTGTCCCTCTGATGTCTCCTTTCTAATCCTGTCCTTCCTCCTCACTCCCAGAGAACATCTGAACATCTTCATCTCTGCCTCCTGTATTCTGGTCAGAACCACCGTCTCTGAACCATCCAGCAGAACTGCTCTCACCTCCATCTTTAAAACCATTCCCATCACTCCTGCTGCTCCTCTTCTGTCACAGATAACTCCTCACACTCTTTTCCACCCTGCCTGCACTCGTTTCTTCATTCTTCTTCAGATTTAGAAATCAAAAGAAGAATGTACGGGCGGAGGAGGAGACTAAACTGTGTGTGTGTATCTTGCAGAAACCTGTGCCGGACCCCCCCTACATCCACCGCCACCATCGTGTTTGTACTTACAGTCAGACCCGTCACATGACCGTCCGCCTGCCGGGCTGCCTGCCCAACATCTCGCCGCTCTACCACTACCCCATGGCTCTGCAGTGCCACTGTGACGTCTGCTCCACCCAGGACACCGAGTGCGAGACCTTCTGACGGGCCGGATTCGGCTTTCCGAACATCGTCATCAACATTTCAGTGACATCAACGGTTCTGAATAAAAAGGATGAAATCTGAGTTTTTCTGTCGGAGTTTTTGGGGAATGAACTGTAAAAAAAACCAACTAATAATAATGAATAAAATCAATCATTTTACAGGCGGCTTGTTTCCTTACTTGTTTAAATATAATTCACTTATATCATGTCATGTTGTGATCCCATGAAGCCAGGGTGACTGAATGAACTGTGAAATACCTTGAAGCATAAACCACTCCAAGAAAAAAAAAAGAATATATATATATACATATATATATATATATATTTTTATTGTATTCATGTAAATTATTAATATATAAGATACATTATAGTTTGGAATAGTACATTTTTACCATTATTAATCTTTTATTTCCAGTTTCATTGAGTTTTCCTTTTTATTGTAAGTCCTCACATTATAAATATCCTACTTATGGAATAAGACTTTCTCAGTAACCACGGTGAAACGCCGCTTTGAGCTGTGGTGTCCCTCAGGGCTCTGTCCCGGGTCCCTGCTGGTTTGCATGTAAATGGGTCACGTTGTAAACAGGCGTTGTAAATGTTTTCAACCAAACGAGTTGAAAACATTTACTTTTACTTTTATATACTAATACTTTTATATACCAAACACACACAATTATGTAATCCCAAATCCTCTTACCATCAGTTTAATGGAATAACTCTCTTTCTTTTTAGTATAAGAGATGCAACTATTCACTTCTGTCAACACAGAAAGTCATGTGATGAGAAAAACAACGTTAATGATTCATTTCTTAAAGTGCAGGAGGCAAATAAATCTGTAAACGAGATCTAGTTGTGTTTCTAAATCTGTGAAAGGAAAGAGGAAAATATCAGAGTAATAATCACATGAGTTCTGGACCGGGTTCTTCACGTTTTATTACATATGACGTCGTCGTAAAGCTGCGAGTCGGCAGTAATCACATGATGGCCTGAACGACGTCACCATAAATACCATTTTGAAAATGTTAATTAACCTAAAAAAAATAAACGTTTCTGCAGCAGAAATATTCTGTGGAGGCGGGTTAAAAAAAAACTTCTGGCCCATTTTAGAGTGGGTAAATGAAACTCTAATAAAAAGTAAGAAAAAGATGAATTATGAAGCAGTCATCTTTTATTTTTCTCAGGTACTGGTGAACCTCCTGAAGACAAAATCTGATGTCATCAAGAGTTTGGTAAAACTTTATTTCTTCTGTATGAATACAAAGGTTTAAGGCTCTTTGTCCTTCTTCCTAAAATATAACATGAAATCTGATTCAGTTTCTTTTTTACATTTAACTCTAAAGAGAGTTTGTTTGTAGGAAACCATATCCAGTTATTTAGAGGGGCTTCATTTAGGTCCAATTCATTTAATCTCTATTTGGGATGAAAAGTTTGGTGTCGTCTGCAAACAGCATTCGGTAAGTGGTGACAGATGCTGAATTCTGATCATTTTTATAAATGTGAAACTCAGTTAGTGGAAGGGAGTTCTTTTTATTGTCTTGTTTGTTTTTGTACAAAAATTACCCAGTTTCACAAATTTAGACTAAATTGGACCAAAAGTTCTAATATGTTGGTTGCATTTGAATCACTTTGAGGAGATCTTTAATATATTTATATATATATACATACATATATCATATTTTACTCCAGTAGTTCTTGTTTTATTCACTAGGGGGAGCCTTTTTATTGAAAAACAATGTTTTTCAGACAATAACTCCACATCAAGTTTGAGGAGTTCAATCGAGGGGATTGTTTGTACAACGCAGGGGATTTGGAGTCTTTCGGGGATACACGCTTGCTGATAGGATCTAGTTTTACACTGTCATCATTAGTCGAACCCAAGAGAAGGCTCCGCCCCCCTACGAACCCGACGGCTATTATGTCTGTATTGTGATCGTTTTGGTTTGGGGGGATTTTCAGTAGTGAGTCACATGACAGGAAGTCAGCTGTTTCACTGCGTCCTGTAATCATCCTGAGGGTCCAAACTACTTTCACTATAATAGTGAATGAAAATCCATTTAATTACAGGACTTCAGTTTGTTTTACAGACATTTTGCAGAGAAGGACAGCGGCGCTGAAGTCGATGAGGGCCCACAGTGACGATGACGATGATGAAGGAAAATGTGATTCCCCCCACGCATGAGACATGCTCTACGATGAAGGGTCGAGGTCCGACCCAGCGGTCCCGATTAGGGTTAGGGTCGGCGGTGCAACTCCAGCCTCCAGTGGCGGCAGGTTGGTTTAAAGCAAGAGGAAGAATCAGATTGAGGTTTGGTTGCAGAACAGAAGTTTATTGAAACACAAACTGTACAGCGAATCGTTTCCTCCTTTCATCCACATTCCTTACATTCTTTGGTTTCATTATTATTTACAAAACGTCTTCCAGCTCAAATTCATAAATATAAATACATTTTGTACATTCTTTGGTCTCCTGTCTGAGTCTAGTGGTTATTGCAAAGAATGGAAGGACTCGTCTGAAGTTTGTACGTGGATTCCAAACAGATGAGTGTGTGTTGGAAGAACGATGAAGATGACGACAAAGATGATGAGACAGATCCTTCAGTCATCGAGTCAGATTTCTAAATGTAAATCAGTGATTGATTGTGTTGGGTACATTCACGAGAATATTAGTCAATTCTGATTTGTGTTTTTTTTTTTTTTAGGAACCGTTGTTTCAACCGGTCTGGGTCTGGATCTAATGTGAACGCTGTATGTCAAATCAGATTCCCAACATATGTAGTATCATATCAGGGAGTTTTTGTCATGCTGCCTGATGAGGACAGCCACCGATTCAAACGTATAAACTTTAAACGGATGTATTTATATGTAAAACAGACAAACCGGTTCCAATCGGACCGTTCACATGGCCATGAACGGGATGTGGACTCGATCTGGACTCACGTATGAAAGAATCAGAAGTGAGTCATTTGAGTTTTAACGTAGCTTAAGAGTGAAGAGTGATGTGATAGTATTATTTTTTTCCCCCCGTAGAAAGTCAAGTGTGAATAAATAATACAGAAGAGGATTTAAGGTCACTTTTTAAAACACTTTTGGGGAATTCTGACTTTATTCTCAGAATTCTAATTTTAAACCTTGAGAATAAAGTCTTCTTTTTTTTAAATTCTCTTTTAGATGTTTGTTACCAAAGTAAGAATTCTTAGAATTTAAAAAAAAACCATGTAACCTTATAATCCTCTTCTATTGTAATAAAAAAACAAACTTAAGGAAAAACATAAAAGGATACAAAAGTTCAGTTTGAAGTATTTTTAACGCCTGTGTCAATCAAGTTTTCTCCGACAATAAAGTCACAAACATCTTTATAAAGGTGGGAATGTGAACCTCCTGGAATGTCTTTAAAAGGTCAAAATCATCTTATGAACTTTTTCAGGTGTTTCTGATGAAATAACATTAAATGTTGTGACGATGGCAGAGATTTATCCTGGATTTCACGGAAAAAAAACATTTTATTAGATTAGGTTTGCTAAAGCATCTTTTTAGAAAACCGCTTGATCGTTTGTGGACTTTCTTTCGTATCAAGTTTTATAATTCTGTTAAGTAAATCCTGACATGCAAAAAAAAAAATAGTTTTTTTATTTTTATTTTTAGCCTTATGCAGCTCAACCAGCAGAAAAGTTTCTCCAACAGGTTTCCGTCAATAAAGACTCTAAATGAGTTGGACCCAACAGGCTGAGCAGGACATCAAAGCCTTATGAACAAAAAACAATTCCCTTTCATGTTTGGTGGAGCTTTGATTTCTTTTTCCAGTTAAATAAATTAAAGTGACATTTTTCAAAAAGTTGAAAATAATTCATCATAGATATAAAGTAATTACTGGTGCATCAAACTAAACTCCTGCACTTCAGTCGTTTACCAGCGCTGGTACCGGGGTTCATCTGGTACCGGTGTTACTCTGGTACCGGTGGCCGCGACTCGACGTGTCAGTAGCGGGACTTGCGGCACATGTCGCAGCGACACGCCTTCGCCGTCAGGATCTCTATTTCATCATGGTGACGACCTCTAGGGCAGTCCAGACGAACTTTGACCTGAGGTAAACAGGATAGAAGACATGAACAACAGTGCATTGTACAACAGTGAACACCTCGAATTAAATGTGTAGTTAAATCCAAAAAAAGAATTGTTTGTAAGAAAAAGTTCCCCCTAGTGATTAAAAATGATATATAGAAGATAAATACCCTCGAGATGATTCATTCGCACCAAATATGCTACTATAATAAACCAGACCAGCAGTTCGGACGTTATGTCCGAAAAACATTTTTTCGTAAAGAAACATTATTTTCGTAAAGAAACATTATTTTCGTAAAAAAACATTATTTTCATAAAAAAACATTATTTTCGTAAAAAAACATTTTCGTAAAAAAACATTTTTTCGTAAAAAAAACATTTTTTCGTAAAAAAAACATTTTTCGTAAAAAACATTTTTTCGTAAAAAACATTTTTTCGTGAAAAAACATTTTTTCGTAAAAAAACATTTTTCCGCAAAAAAAACATTTTTTCATTAAAAAAATGTTTTTCTTTAAAAACAGTATTTTGTTAAAAACTGTTTTTCGTCCAAAAACGTTTTTCGTTAAAAACAGTTTTTCGTCCAAAAACGTTTTTCGTTACAAACTGTTTTTTGTTAAAAAACTGTTTTTCGTCAAAAACTGTTTTTCGTTAAAACAGCTCCATCTAGTGAGTAAAATGTGAACTGTTATAGTAAAAAAAAAGATTGATCTCCTCCAGTTGATTAATGTGCTTGCTAGTTTGGACTAAATGGGACCAACAGTTGAGAACCAGGTCATGGTATTCCATGTGGGTTGAATCCGGAGCAACTGGACTTCCGAATTGAAGAAGCCTCTTGGATCGGAGGTGAAACGTCTTCAAGCCAAGCCATCAGAAGTCCAGCTGCTCTGGATTCAACCCACATGGATCAACTGTTGAGGAATTAGGCCCCCTGAAAACCTTTTTCCGATAAAAACTCCCCCGACATCTCCCCAAATCAATCCAGTTCTTCCTCGCACTAAAGTCTATGTGGGTTTAAAGTTATCGTGTT
Organism: Lophius piscatorius; assembly: GCA_009660295.1. Taxonomy (NCBI): domain Eukaryota; kingdom Metazoa; phylum Chordata; class Actinopteri; order Lophiiformes; family Lophiidae; genus Lophius; species Lophius piscatorius. The sequence continues at coordinate 12,826 of VRLP01008031.1, forward strand.
ACTTAAAGGATCTGCGGCGGCAGCAATGATGATTCCATAATATCCAGACATTTCGGAGATATAACGATGGAGTAATACAGGAAGCGCTGGACAGAGGCTCCTCCCACTTCTCACCTTAGCATCCTTGCTGATGGTGCAGCATCTTGAAGCGGAGGTGATGTTGTGGGTGAAGTTGGAGGCGACCAGCACCGAGTACCTGGAAGGGAAGGCGCTGGACTCGCAGTAGCCCACGCAGGCGTAGACCAGGTGGGTGCCTCTGCAGGTGCCGCGACGGTCGCTGCGGATGGTCACGTTGAAGGCTGGAGAGGAGAGAGAGGAGGTGTGAAGGAGGTGATGGGGAGCAGCAGCATCATAGAACTGAGACAGGTAGAAACTTGAGACGGATCATCCGTGTTATAATGCAGTTGTTGTAGCAGCGTGTTTTTCTGAATGTGTTATATATTAGTACTTGCAATGTGTTTTTTTTGTGTTGTGGCTTTTGCGGCATTTTCAAAATACTAAAATACTTTTTTTCTTAATTTGTTTGTTTTGTGTATTTGCAGATGTTTTCTTAGGTTGGCGCTCATCAGTCCGTGTCAGCTGCCATAACTTCCTGCAGAAAACAGTTTTCATTAAATGATGCATATTATTTAGGGACGCTGTCGGAGCTGTTTGTGTTACTTACGGTGGAGGTGGCACCCTGGGGCGACGCTGTCGTGACTCCAGCCAGGAGAGAAGAGGAGCAGCAGTGAGATCACTGGCAGAACCAGCAGGCAGAACTGTGGGGTCAAACACGGAGACATCTGGATGGAAGCCTGGAGGGTCCAAACACAATAAGAACAGAAAATCTTGATCGTGTTTTAAGAGGAAAACATTTTCATGATATTAAAATCTGTTTACTAATGTTAGAAAAAAAATGACATTGTGTAATAAAAAGGAATATTATTGCTTTTATCAATCTCAGCCATATAAAAGATTAAAATACAAAAAAACTTGATAAAATGTATTGATCAATATTGAAACAATTAGGTAAATATAATTACAATTATTATTTGGACGGTTGATGGTTATAATACTGTAATAACACACTAATAACACTGTAATAACACACAAATAACAGTGATAATAGTGTTATAACATAGTAATAACATAGTAATAACGCATTAATAACAGTAATAATGCAGTAATAACACATTAATAACACTGTTATAATGCTGGGACTGTGTTCTCCTGATCAAAAACAAATTTGTTTTCAATTTTATTTCAAACAGGGTTTCCTGGTCATGTCGTGATATTTATTTATCCTATCAAAGTAAAGCACCATTGTTCTTTAAGTTAAATTTGGACTTAATTTGAACTTAATTCTTGCCATATTCATCCATTGTATCCATGTAATAGAGGGTTAAAGAGGTCTACCACGACTCAAGACTCATCCGTCCACAGAAGTTCATGGAATCCTAACAAACCAACAGACAAGGCTGAAAACGTAAACCTCCTCCTCCTCATGTTTGATTGACGACCTCACAGGTCATAGATCTATCCAACCTGTGATGAACCTACAGAGAAGATGACTCATGTTGAAGAGTTTGCACTCAATCCAACTGAAGTTTCCCTCAAACCAGAACGTTGCCCAGAGCCCGTCCCTCATCCTCCGTGGTGATTTCCGTTCCTGCCTGCCCTGTCACTCACAACCAGTGTGAATAAAAACGATCCTGTCATCATCTTTTAAATGTGCCTCGTTAAACAGCGACCTGCTGACACAAGCACCTACACACAACTTCTCCCTGGTAAGAACATAAAAGCAGCGGCGTGGTATAATACATCAACGCCTCTTAAAATAGAAACAGGTTGAAGGATATCAGGAGAAACTTGATTGTTGAATACCATTAAAACAGACACCTATGAAAAAAGTTAGTAAAATACAATAAAAAAATGTCTTTATCATCTAAACTCATGACCTTTGCTTCAAATTATTCTCAAAAATCTAACCTCCAACTTGAGAAAAAATCAATTAAAAGAAACATTACATTCTTATTTTCTCCTGATATTCAATATTTTGCTCCGCCCCCTTTTGCAACATTAACATCCTGAGTCTCCTTCTGTAGTCTGTGAGGAGGTCTGAGGACACATGGAGAAGATCTGAGACCATTCCTCCACACAGAACCTCTCCACCTCCTTCAGGTTCTGAGGTCCACGCTGGTGGACTCTCCTCTGCAGCACATCCCACAGATGTTCTGGTGGGTTTAGGTCAGGCGACTGGGATGGTCATGGCAGAACTTTTATTCTGTGACCTCTGAACCATTCTTGGGTTGATGTTGAGGTCAGTTTGCAGACATGTCCTCTTCCAGGCTGATGTCTAACATCTCCAGTCTCTTTAAACTTCTTCATTATTCATCTAACTGTTCAAACTGACATTTTGAACTGCTGAGAGATGTTCTTGTCTCCATTGAACAGAACCTCAGAGAGAATCCGGCCTGTGTCACCTCATATTTATACCCCAGTCAAACAGGAAGTCCCTGTTCACCACTTCAGAGTTCCTGCTCACACGGGTGAAGATAGAAATATAAAACAGGACTGGAGATCTGCTTCAGTTTAATATCAAGATTTACCAGAGGTGTCAATAATTATGGCACACATGTTTTAGAGAAAAATATTTGTTATATGTTAAGATTGTTAGTGTTTTTCTTAAATGTTACGTGAATAAAAGATGAGATTTTTGTGAATAATTTTACATCTCATTTGTTACGGGGGGCTAATAACTCTGGGTAATGTGAGCGTAGTAATACATGAACTTGAGCGAGCGTCCAACGATTCACGTGCTCAAGACCCCCGAGAAGCCCCTCACCGCCCCCCCGAAACACTTGTGCAAACAATAAAGTCAAGTTTTCCTGAGAACCTGGTGAATCCTGACCTTTGACCTTTAAAATGGCAGCTCTTTCCAGTCGACCCTCCGAATAGAGCTTTGGGAATTGGCGGCGTGGTGATGGTGAAACGACCCTGGAGAGGCCATTAACGCTGAGGGTACCACCATATTAGAGGGTATGTGTGTGTGTGTGTGTGTGTGTGTGTGTGTGTGTGTGTGTGTGTGTGTGTGTGAGGCCATTAACCCTGTGTCAGCTGGTGGAGAAACGCTCAACTTTTTCCTCTCATGAGGGATTTCCACGCCTGAAGGTTTGTCTTTGAGGAAAGTGGGTTGTAATAGATTATTTTGGGAAGTGATAGAGGGAGGGGGGGCGATGGAGACCACCAGGTTTCTGACAGACGAAAACAAAATCATGCTGTCGGCGGCGCCTTTAAAAAAGGGTTAATTAAGAAGTGTGAATCTGAGAGGTGTGTGCAGAAGAGAGAACTCCTTCAAAGTTTAATAAAAATAAAATGACTTTAATTAAGTAAATGTGATCAATCACTTTTAAGGAGCGTTGTGCCACATTTTTTTTAACTAGTAGTTCAATTCCTGACGAATCAAGAGAAAACATTTAATGATGGGAAATATATTTCATTAATAGTGAGATGGGACAAATTCCGTCTCATCTAAGTCTAAGTTATTAGATGCTGCCTTTATTCTCCAAAGTGTTATTTTTCATAAAAATGAATGATGTCATTAAAGTAAAAGTCAGCTATGTTGACCGGATTTTCAAAATAAAATGATACTTTATGACTTTCATAAATACAGTGTCATGAGCGAAACTCCTTTAAAGTTTAAATTCATTGGCTTTTTGGGACAAAACTAAGAATGACTTTAATAAAGCGATTGTTATAATTCAGAATTATGTAGATTTTCTTTATTTATTTTCTTATTAGTATTAATTCAACTTGTCGTGCATTAACTTCTAAGGTGAAACTTTAGTGACGGAAAATAAAGTTTATGAATAAAACAAAAACAGATTGAAACGAGACTCATCTTAGATATTTTTAAAAGAATTATATACTAAATAGATTTACACAACAATAAAAATGATACTTGACATTAAAGTAAAAGTCACGTTAGTGTCAGGATTTTCAAAATAAAACCCCCCAATTGTGTCAAACATGTTTTGAGAAATGGGTAAACAGTCTTAAAATGATGCATTTTCATAAATGTAATATTTTATTAGTATAAACGTGCGTCTCAAGTCTGCAACATAATAATGAAGGGCGATGAGAAGTGTAAGAGACAAATGTGCATTTTCCCCCAAAAGACATATTTTGAAAATAAATTCTACAAATGTGAAAAAGAATGACAAAAACCTGAATATCAGAGAAAGATTTAAAGGTGTATTCCACCAACAAGTAAAGGACAGAGTCTTACCTGAAGGCGGCAAGCAGCTTTGGGTGGTGTTGACTGACAGGTGTGTCTCCTCTGAGCCTCATGCAGGAATATAAGCACAGGTAAGAGCTGAGGCACTTATAGCTTATAGGACACGCCCACAATTACAATCTTTTTCTTCTTCTCTGCGGGATCTCCCTCGTCTTCACTCTCCACTCTCTCTACCTGCACAATGAAGTCTAAATCCTTGAAAAAAAAAAGAAAAAAAAGATATGAAGCGAGATTTGAAGGAGTTTCTAAAGCGTCTCTCTCCTGCAGTGTTCCCACCTCTCTGTCCCTCTGCCCTCCCCCTCCTCTTTGCTCGCCGTTTTAAACCTTTAGGGGGACCGCCGCTGTGACACAGAGGAAAAGTAGATAGGTTTTCCATCAACGCACCGCCACAATAGAGGGAACACACACAGCTTTACCCCACATGCATGTGACACACACAGAACAGACACATGCATGCTGGGACTCTTGAACACTGCAGGCCTCGTCTGCCAGCCATGAATGAAAACACTGAATGGGTGGCTTCACACAGACGCACTCCAGCTCTGCCTGGGTTTGTCATTTGTGGCCGCAGGAGGAAGGGCAGGGTCCGGTGAGAAGATATTGTGGCTTTGGGTCGTCGGCATGAGTCGTGTGTCAGTGTGAAACCTGACTGGCTCTACTTCTCGTCTTCCTCGTCTTCCACACAGGAAGTCAACTTAGCAACGGTCCTTCCCGACCTCCAGCAGGTAAAGACTCTTAGGTCATCTATTGGACTTCAGCAGCAGTGCGTACACATTTCTGTCACAAATGAGCTGCCAGATCGGACCGCAGATGAGGTGGTCCGGGTCAACTTTCTGGAAAAACAAGAATGAGAAAACAGCTCCTCTGAGGTTTAACGTTTTCCCAGGTCTTTCTGGAGATTCTGGCAACCGGTGCTCTGGCGGGTCTGTGGAGGGTGTTAGGTTATGTCTGAAAAACAGTGTTTTTCATCAAGACAAGCCCCCCCTAGTGAGTAAAATATGAACAATTAGAGTAAAATGTGACGTATGGAAGATGGAGCTCCTGCACTCATTTCATAAACACCAGTTTGGACTAAATCGGACCAAAGCTTGAGAAATTATGGACTGAAAGAATTTGTAGATAACGCCCCCATTAGTGGCCGAAATATGCAACTGACCTTTCTCAAAATCAATCCAGTTCTTCCTCGCACAAAGGTCTACATAGATATAAAACTTGAAAGTGATCCATTTAATAGTTATTATAGAAAAAAATATTGGCACCTCTATTAAATCCTGTGATAAAATATAACTGAAGCACATTTCCACTCCTTCACCTGTGTGAGCAGGAACTCTGAAGTGGTGAACAGGTACTTCCTGTTTGACTGGGGTATAAATATGAGGTGACACAGGCCTGATTCTCTCTGAGGTTCTTCACCATGATGAAGAGCAGAGAACACAGCAATGAGGAGCAAAGAAAAGTTGTAGAGCTGCACAAATCTGACAATGGAGACAAGAACATCTCTCAGCAGTTCAAA
>VRLP01008032.1:0-18609 GCA_009660295.1 Lophius piscatorius
AAGTTTTAAAACTGTGTTTAAGGAAGGAAAACTCTGTTTAAGGAGGGAAAACTCTGTTTAAGGAAGGAAAACTGTGTTTAAGGAAAGTTCTTAAAGTTTTAAAACTCTGTTTAAGGAAAGTTCTTAAAGTTTTAAATCTCTGTTTAAGGAAAGTTCTTAAAGTTTTAAATCTCTGTTTAAGGAAAGTTCTTAAAGTTTTAAAACTCTGTTTAAGGAAAGTTCTTAAAGTTTTAAAACTGTGTTTAAGGAGGGAAAACTCTGTTTAAGGAAGGAAAACTGTGTTTAAGGAAAGTTCTTAAAGTTTTAAAACTCTGTTTAAGGAAAGTTCTTAAAGTTTTAAATCTCTGTTTAAGGAAAGTTCTTAAAGTTTTTAAGTCTGTGGGGGAGGATTGAGTCAGGCTTAAACCAGGTTTAAATCAGACTCAATCCAGAGGATTGATGGATTTAAAGATTACTATCAGATTTATCGCAGACTTTTGTCGTTTTTCTACTGAATATTTCCTGCGTTTCCTTTCCTTTCTCTTTTAAGATGCTGACAGGAATATCTGAAGATTTAAAAACTGTGTTGTTTGAACTAAATCCTTCTCTTAAATGTTCTTTTCTTCTGAACGTCTGATCCTGAAAGTTTTTCTAAATCCTTTCTAAGGTAATTTTTTTCTTATTTACTAATTTAATAATTCTCTGCCTGGGTTTCGGGGAAAGAAGCAGAAGCAGAAGAAGAAGAGGAAGAGAAAGAAGAAGATGAACCAACGGTTTCTGGACAGACTCACAGTAAACGTTCATCCTTCATTCGTCTCAGTGAAAACATGAATTTAAAAAAACACTCCTTAGAAGAGGAGATCTGAGAAGAGGAGATCTGAGATCTGAGACCAGAGCTCCTGACCCGTCACTCACCTGTGGAGGAAGAAGAGGCAGCCTGATGAAGGCGAGCAGCACCCCGAGGTCCTGCTGCCGATGCTGCACGTCGTACCTCACCCACATCATCAGAGCCTGGAAGATGGTTTCCTCGTCGGGAACGTTGATGTCGTCGCTGGAGAGCAGCTTCACAATCTCCGCCGTGGGGAGGAGCAGGAACTCCTGGTTCTGAATGACCTCCAGGAAGTGTTCCTGCAAGCAGGAAGAGGACGAGGATCGTCAGTCACCAGCCGAGAGGTGTGTGAGTGTGTGTGTGTGTTTGTGTGTGTGTTGGAGTGTGTGTGTGTGGGAGTGTGTGTGTTTCTTTGTGAGAGAGTGTGGGTGTGTGTGTGTGGGAGTGTGTGTGTGTGGGAGTGTGTGTGTGTTGGAGTGTGTGCGTGTTAGAGTGTGTGTGTGTTAAAGTGTGTGTGTTTGTGTGTGAGAGTGTGTGTGTTTCTTTGTGAGAGAGTGTGGGAGTGTGTGTGTGTGGGAGTGTGTGTGTGTTGGAGTGTGTGTGTGTTGGAGTGTGTGTGTGTGAGAGTGTGTGTGTTTCTTTGTGAGAGAGTGTGTGTGTGTGTGTGTGTGATTGACACAAGGACAAAAAGGTGATAATAAATATTTCTGAACACCAACTTAGTGGTTTCTATAAAGCTTATATGTATGTATGTATGTATATATATATATATATATATACATACATACATGTATGTATATATATATATATATATATATATAAAGACTTAGATGGAGTCTGTGATAAACAACCTTTATTCCGTCCATGATTACATCATCACAGGAAATGACATAATCAGACCTTTATCTAGTATTTATTTATTTTTTTACACAATGTTAGTTTTCATAAAACTCTGGTTTTACGTCCCTGAAGGTCTCGTGTGAGCATGAAGCCCCCTCTGGTGGACATCGGTGGTATTTTACGGCCAGACTCCCTCTCTGGGATCAAAGGCCCATTTCTAGGATCCGTTTGTTCCAAACAGGTTTTATGACGTCACGGTGTGAAAAAGTAAAAGCGATTTTTCAGACTCTGCGATGAAAAAGAATATTACTACGTGAGTACATGAAGTATATATTGTTTACGGAGCCGTCGATGGACAGAACACAATCATGACGTTTCCTCTCTGCAGCCTTCATGAAGATTGATGTTCTCCTCACCGGCTGTGTTACAACACCCCTACCTCCTCAAGGACATTTCCTCCGGGTCGTTCCATTAGGGATGATCCTACATAAACCCCCTTCCTCCTCCTCCTCCTCCTCCTCCTCCTCCTCCTCCGCAGGAGGTCATACCTGCAGCATTAAAGCACCAGAGATGCGGCGCGGCGTAAACCCTGGTCATAATCACGGCACGTTTCCTCTCTGAGCTTTAATTATTAAGCTGTCACAATAACTCCCCCGCTCAACAATTGAGAAACACACCGAGCTATCGATCATAAATCACAGCCCCTGGGTTCTGATCCATTACCGGAGCGTGTTCTCGGAGCTTAACGCGGACAGGCTCGGTATCGATCTGCTGTCCAACGGCGGAGGGAGGAATCCCAGCCGACCGTTTGACGCGGCTTTAAAACACTTAGATGTAATTACTGGTTCCAACACAGCCGATAACTAAATTGAAAACTTCAGTTTGTTTCTTTACCATTTAAAGAAAATCCATTTTCTGACGCTGGAAACCTGTTTGGTAAAAAACAAACCAGACAAAGAGAAACACAAAGAGTTTGTTTGGATTTTCTGAAACGTAATTCATTTAGTAAAAGGAGCAGCGTTCTGTTTGCATGAGTCCAACAACATCAACCTTCTCTTCCCAACAGAACCATAACTGGACTCTACTGGAGAATTCTAGACTTTAATTAAGCTCTGGGTTTAGGGTCATAGTGTGAGACTCTTCCTCCCTCTAGTGGACACAGGCGGTATTTTACAGACAAAACCCCATTGTCTGTCCAGCTGGTCCAAACGGAGAGTCCTCCTGGTTCTGACCCGCAGAAACTGTGCAGAAGAACAAGAACTTTGTGGTATTTCTATCAAATGTGATGCAGAATTTATCAAAGAGTTTCTGAACAAATTCACTGATTGTTTACTTTCAATGTAACTGAAATATATTTTTGTTCCTTTTTCTGCAGACTCAGTCACTCCTCGTGACGTTTCCTGCAGGGAAAGGATGTCAGAGAGGATGTCAGATCTTCCTCCGCCGCTGTCCTCCACCAGGACAGAGAAGCTTATCAAAACACAACACGCCCGACTCTGAGCCCAAACCACGGACTTCCAGGAACCCCGGCGCTCTCGCTGCTCATTACAAAGAGATGGAAAAGGAAGTTGTCCCTCTTGTGCGACTCGATTAGATTAACCTCCTGCTCCTGGAGGGTTCCTGTGTAAACGGGCCGAGCAGATGCGCTCTAGGAGATAAGGTCTGCATCAGGCCCTCGCTCCAGCAGGACGCCGTCAGACAAATACGTGCGTGAATTTTAATCCGGGGACAAGATTCCTTGCAGGAATATATAAATATAAATAGTGATGACAGGTTGAGACGTCTGTGTGGTAATTGTTACTGACAGCCACTCAAATACTCAATTAGATAAAGTCCGAGCATGAAAGTATTTCCATTCAATTTCTATTCAAATGTGCTCCTCGCCGTCTCCTCTCTGAAACGAGATGACTCAGAAAGAACAAAGAGAGGAGCAGCTCCTTCTTCGCAGGCAGTGACGGGTTATCGAATCCACAGGCCTCAAAATAGACGGCGGGCGTTAACATGTCAAAGTGTGACGCACAGTCTGCCGAGCAGCGCTGCCGTCTCAACCCAATCTACTTAATGACCGGATCGACTGACATACTGTTCCTGAGAAGTAACTGAGTAGTTACTGCGTCTTCAGAGAGGCCGTGTTGTCTCCCTCAGCCAGAGGGGGCAGCACTGAGTACTCTGACCATCCACGACTCCAACGCCGCGCCGCAATGCTGCTAGATAAACCGTGAGCCGCCCACAGAATCTCCCTGACAGCAGAACTGGAGTCACACCGGATTCAGTCCGGTCGGCCCCGGATAGACAAGCAGATCAGCTGATGACTGTGGTCATGTGACATGAAAGGCTCAACCAAATAGTTGAGCCGGACATTAAAGTGTTAAGTTGAAATGATTACGTCTGTATAAATATTACTTTTGCTTATTTGACAGAAAAGCGGTTCAAACAGGAAACCGTGTTTTTCCACTAGATTGACGTAAAAACGAGACAGTTGTCTCGTTTTTACAGTGTAGCGCCGGACGAGCGTTGTTGGCGCTCCTACCATGGTGTAGATGTGGGCGACGTTCAGCAGGTCCACGCAGCCCTGGGCGTCGGCGAAGGAGCGAATCCCCAGACAGTTGGAGGGATGAAGCTGCTTCATCAGGAAGTTGCAGCAAACCTGGATGACCTGCGGGAGCTGGAGGAGGCAGGACGCCGCCAATAAACTCTCGATGGTCTCCTCCTTCAGCTCAAGGACGCCTGCAAGGTCACGACAAGCAAACACATGTCAGAGAGTCAATGTTTGAGATTATACCGGGATTATATAAAACGTTTATAGCAGGCAGAACATCACGGCGGGAGAATCTTCACCACATTCTTTTGATGGATATTAAAGTGTTGCGGACGTAAACGCCGCGTATCAAAGGGGATTCGTATAAACGCCAATAACCTTGAATACGTTTAAGGTGGGGGTCAGTTCAGACTCCATACCGCTGATTTACTGCCGTATTGATCCATTTTCACTCAGCTGGGTTCCTGGGGGCTCGTAACTTCTCCCAGGAGCTCATGAAGGTCTTTACAAGCACTCACCAGTGTAGGCAAAATGAACCAGCGCCCTGAGCGCCCCCGGGTCCACGCCCTCCATCTTGATCTCCTCCTGCTTGGCCTCTCTGACGTCACTGGTGAACATGGCGGCAAAGTAGTCGGACACGGCGCTCAGAACCAGCCTGGGTTCAAAGGGAGAAAAAAGGGAGTTGAGGTTTGGTATTCGCTCAGAGTCGAAGGTTCAGTCTGTCAAACCTCGCAGGAGGAACGGGTCATGAAAAAAAGTTATCAGGGTTTGATCAGCTGACAATAAGAATCTTGTTTCAATGTTATTCTAGAAGGAGCATTTAATATTTCCAGAGGGGGCGTGTCCTCCTTCACGCAGGCCGCTGCTGTGCAGCCATCTTTGTTCAGTAGCCTAGAAGGGCCAGACTAAACTCTGGAGAGGAGAGGTTGGGTCTTCTCACATTCTCAGAGTGGACTGGCAGAAAGACGATGAAGAAGAAGAAGAGGATGGAGTTACAGTTCTGTGTCGAGAGAAATACGAGAATTATGCGCACCAACGCGACCAGCGCCGGGTCGTCTTGGAAAGGTTTGTGGGTGAAGGGACTTTACACGACCCGGACCTGGTCTCTTCACAGGGCCGTGGAGCGAGGGGGGAGCTGTGCCCCCCTCTGCCCGATTTGAGTTTAATTCCCCGGGCAGACCCCTTCGATTATCCCTCGACAGTTTCATAAGTGGGACCTTCATGGTTCCTTTCTTTGACGGCGAGGTTTCACGCTGAGACACTTTCACTGAACCTCATGACTCGACCGACTAATAAATGCAGTAATTCAAAAACTGTTTCAAAAGATTATTTTTTAAATTTCATACCCACACAGACCTTAGTGAGAGGAAGAACTGGAGTGATATGGGGAACGGTTAGTTGTATATTATCACCACTAGAGGGAGCTTTATCTCCAAAAGTTTCGGCCCATCATTTCTGAACTGATGGTCCGATTTAGTCCAAATCTGGTGCCGATTAATCGACTGGAGGAGATCCGTCTTATATTGATCATATTTTAGTGTAATAGTTCCTGTTTTACTCACTAGGGGGAGCTTCTTACAGAAACATTCTGTACACATGATTCACATTTCATTCAAGGTCTAGTCTGGACATCATTTTGTTCAGTGTAAACAAACAAAGGAAAGGTTCCGTCAGTCAACCAAAGGATGGAGGCTCAGGTATCACACCTCCGCTTAGAGGATCAAAGCGCTCCTCCAGGCCTCTAACGAAAGGTGGAGATGAAGGAGGGAACGGGTTTGACTAGATTACAGTATTATTAGATGCAGATCTGTAAATGTTGCATCCTTCCTGTTTACTGTCAGGATCTTTGCATTTAAAAGGTTATTTTTTTATTCGTCCGGCGTCTCAAACCGAATCTGTGGTCCAGGAGCGGGGGCGTGACCTCACACCCACCCACAGCCTCAGGAGGTGAATCCAGATGACTCCTGTCGTAAGTACGGGCATCAGAGTGAAGAGAAGCATCAAACACCTGTGAGCTGGGATCTTGAGGTCCCCGGCGATCAGGAGGACGTCACACAGCTGCTTGTGCTGCAGGTAGGTCTCCATCTTACGGAAGGTCTGCTCTGCATGGTTGGTGGCCTGGAAGAACTCGTCAGAGGAGTTGGTGCTCATCCTGGTGAAGCTGCTCAGAGCCAACCTGTGTGGAGACGAGAGGAGAGTCAGGGTTATCGAAGCAGTGATCAAAGCAGTGGTCATCGCAGAGATCAAAGCAGTGGTCATCGTAGAGATCAAAGCAGTGATCAAAGGGGTGGTCAACACATTGATCGAAGCAGTGATCAAAGGGGTGGTCATGTTTGACCAAAGCAGTGGTCACAGCAGAGATCAGATCAGTGATCAAAGCAGTGATGAAAGTTGTGGTCAAAGCAGAGATCAAGGCGGCGTTCAAAGACGGAATCCAAGCAGTGATCAAAGCATTGGTCCCATCAGAGATGAACAAAGTGGTCAAAGGAGTGACCAAACAGAGGTCAAAGCAAAGATCAAAGCATAGTTTTCCTGTAACTTCCTTTGAACTATGAATCGACTCCAGGAAATCTGTCTGGTTTTATTCCTGAACTCAGAAAAACTAGTTTACTGTATTTATCTTCATCATTGAGTCACTATGGGATCTGATCCTAGAACAGACTGATGACATCATAGAAACAGTTAGGTTGAGTCACTATGGGATCTGATCCTAGAACAGACTGATGACATCATAGAAAGAGTGAGGTTGAGTCACTGTGGGATCTGATCCTAGAACAGACTGATGACATCATAGAAACAGTTAGGTTGAGTCTCTTTGGACTGAGTCCCATTTAATCTGAGGGGTTCAGATTTTGTACAACGCAGGAGATTGGGGACTTTTTAACGTCAATGCGACGGGACAAAAGTCATTATTTTCCGTAGGAGATGATTTTTTTGTCGACAGGAACAATAAAGGAGTTCTTCCTCATGAAAGGAGCCGTTTTATTCTGATTATACATAAATATATGTGAGAAATAAGAACCAGTCAAGAATAACTTCACAGAACTCAGATAAAAACATGGGCTGGAACAAACAACAGGATTAAAAAGTGTAAATGTGAAAACAAGCAGCCGAATTATTCCTCCCTCCGGTTATCATCCCACGCCTGAGACAAAGAGAGAAAGACCAGCTCAGCGGGACAAACAAACGCCGCTCAGGACGCTAAAGAGATTATTTGGACACGTGGCGCTCCGGCATCCGGCGTTCCCTCCGGTGATTCCGTGTCTTCTCTGAGCCGCCGTTAAGACGGACTAAAGCCGCGTCCATGTGAGGATAACGGAAGCGGCATGAGCCGCGGCCGCTTCCAGTCTTCGGCGCGTCTGCGTCCTTCCAGCCTTTGTCTCTGCTCCAGGCTGCGTATCTCGTCCCCCCGTCCCCCCGGCTGCTTGATTACATGCTGCTCTACAGGAATGCCAGTAATCCCTCAGACGCGTCGACCCGCGTCCTTCAAACAGAGAGTTTACTCGGTGACATTTAGGAGTGTTTGTTCCGCCGCATAAACAAACCGCAGAGAGAATCTGCTTCATCGTCATCATCATCATCATCATTTCACAGAGCTTCTGCTGAGTAGAGCTCAGGAAAACGACGTCGGTCGTGTTTCACGCATTCGTCTCCAGCGGATACCGGCTGGTTGTTGTTGTTGTTTTACAGTGCACAAAATTCCATTTGAATGCAAACACTGATTTATGTCACAGCCTCAGGATGAAGCTCCCTCTAGTGGACAGAGGAGGTATTTACAGCCAGAATCCCTCTCTGGGCTCTAAATCCTATTTTTCTGGGAAGAGAAGTGAAAGTCAGTGATATTTAAAGAAACGTTTTACTACCGCTGGAGACTAACTGTGTACTTTTACTCACTAAGTACTTATAGTTAGTACCTCAAATCTGTCGCCTACTTCGATGAAATCTACAATCGGCCGATCAGAGTCACTTGAAGCCGGTGGCACACAACGAGCATCAGCGACCACGACTCCAAACATCTCACAAGTAAACCCCAAAACTCAAAGATCGCAATCTATAACACAGTAAGACATTCAACACAACAAACTTAATCCCATACTTTTAATACGCCCACGAACATAGAGTTAACCTAAGCAGACCGCTGACGTCATAGAAAGAGTGGAGTATAAATGAAAGGCTGTTGTTGTGATTAAATAGAAACACATTCATCAGACGGGGTTAAAACATAACCCAGAGCCTTAAATCAAACATGGTGGACTGAGAGGAACCGCTGCATCTCTCTCAGCACCTTCTCCAGAACATTCGTCCATCATCCTCCATTTCAACATCCAGACTGGAATGGAAACCTTGACCTCCAACAACAAACACTGTAGGAGGTTCCCCTCTCTCTCTCTCTCTCTCTCTCTCTCTCTCTCTCTCTCTCTCTCTCTCTCTCTCTCTCTCTCTCTCTCTCTCTCTCTCTCTCTCTCTCTCTCTCTCTCTCTCTGGATGTATTGATTGTCAGCGTTCTTCATCAGCAGACTGACCATCGATCGGTGACCTCATTCGTTTCTCTGAATCCAACGTCTGTTCAAACACCGACCGATTACTTTTGCTCCAAATGAGTCTGGTTAAAGAAATAACGGCCGCCGTGACTTTAGTTACCAGTTAGAAGATAAACAGAATCACCGAGAGCGTAGACATAAAATATTAGAACTGCTCTCCAGCTACAAAGAGGTGTTTAAGAACACATCCATAAAACAGTTAATTACTGTTAATGACACAGTTTAATGTTACAGCCTTTACGTTTTAATGTTTCAAACTCACACAGAAATATTACTTTAAGCAGACATGAATAAATATCTAACATGCAAATGTAATCAGCCCATAACTTAATAACTAATAACATAACTAATCTTCTTTATTTAGTTTTTGCAGTGTATCTTCTTTGCGGCTGCTGTTCCTCCAGTTCTTGAGTTCTCAAAGGAAAAAAGGAAAAAATTATAATAATAATTTTTAAAAAAAAGAACATTTGAAATATTAAATTTAAATAAAACTTTAAAAAAATTCTTATTCTTTTTTTATTTCAAAAACTATCCATAGCAAATACCAACCGGCCACAACATTAAAACCACCCGCCTCATATTAGGTAAAAGGAAGAAGAAAAATCCTTCATTGATCACATTCAGAACATCGTAGTGAAATCATCTCTCTGCATTGGA
Organism: Lophius piscatorius; assembly: GCA_009660295.1. Classification (NCBI taxonomy): domain Eukaryota; kingdom Metazoa; phylum Chordata; class Actinopteri; order Lophiiformes; family Lophiidae; genus Lophius; species Lophius piscatorius. The sequence continues at coordinate 9,386 of VRLP01008032.1, forward strand.
CCCATCCCTGAGGCAGCAGTGGGCGGAGCCTCTGAAGCACCCTGGGAGATAGGGTTTCAGGGTCTTGCTCAAGGACCCTACGACATGTTGAGTCTCACTCTTGACATGTTCTTCTGATTGGGAGACGGCTGCTCTACCCACTTAGCTACGGTGGCCAGGTAGCTTCACTGCGTGATGTCACTGTGACATCACTGTGACATCACTGTGACATCACTGTGACATCACGGTGTGTTCTGACACCTCTCGATCAGAACCTGCATGAAACACCAGTTTGTCTACAGTGGCTCCTACATGAGACAAGACAAAAAACTACCAACACTCCCCATGAGCGCCCACGACCCTGGTGGTCCCACTTTAGACCACTTTGGTAGATTCTAACCACGGCAGGCCTGGAGCACCCAACTAGACCTGCAGTTCTGAAGATGTTCAGACCCAGACATAGCAATCGGGCCCTTGTCTGTGTGAAGGCGTGAAACACCAGTAAGGAGCTGTCAGGTGTCGTGTTCCCACCGAGGGAAACATCAGCTGTTTTGTAGGATAAGGAATCTAACAGCAGTATTCCTGACAAACGGACCTTCCTGTTATTCCAGGAATGCAAATTGGCTCATTGAAGCCGAGGTTCTGGAGCAGGAGAGAAATCCGTAGACTCCGGCGCTGTCGGTCTTTATATTGCTTAGTAATATGAAATGTCCCGCGGCGCCTTCTCTGGAGTCAGGTGTTCGCGGGCTTTAGTGCCTCTATAAAAGTGTTCCATACTTTTGATGATCCGACCCAATACTGAAAGCCGAACGTACAAGTTGGAGAAATTTATCGCTCCCTGGAATGTGATACCGAAGCAATTAGTGTCTGAGAGATTGTCAGACATAAAGAATCCCTCCAGCCAACACAAAGGCGGCGTACACCAGTTTTACAGTCCCGCCGCTTATTCATCCTGGTTCCCTGTTCCTCCGCAGAACCGCGGCGTCCGTGGGGAGTTATCGTGACAGGGCAATAAATTACTGTTTCATTTAGCACTACGTCTCCGCATAAAACCCCCAGGAGTCAGCGGGGCACCGGGAGAACCTCCCTGAGGGGGAATGTTGGTTCTGGTAATCAAAGAGGAGAAAATGGCGGGGAACTTTGTAAGACTGTGTTAATCAGGACGTCAATAAGCCCCTCCCTCCCTCCGTCTTCCCAGCATCATCAATCTCCGCGTGTGTCGATAGTCTGCCAGGCATCACAGCGTTTTCACTTCATTCGTATCGACTAATCTGTAATTCTGATAGTTTATGCGGCGCTCATATCAGCCTGCACTGTAAAAAACAAAAAAGGGAAACAACTGTTTCGTTCATTTAAGTTACATTTTACAATTAAAGACCATTATAATAATACCTTGTTGAATTATTACACAAACAAAAACAGATCTGTATAATTTAAGGGGAAAAAACAACAGTTGAGGTTTCCTGAATTCTGCCGTCAAAAATACCCTGTCATAATAATTAATAATCAATTTAATGAATAAATAAAAAACTGTCAGAAAAAGACGGTTAAGTTCACAAAAGATACGATGAGGGCCAGAATTGTACTGACAAAATACAAACTTTAGGTAAAATAAATGTAAAAAAATACCAAAAAAAATACCAAAATGGAACCTCGGTTCCCCGAATTTTGCAGAAAAAAATGGTAACCATGTGCAAAATATTACCGTAAAAGACAGATGTAATATCCATGGATCCATCTATTTTATAAATGAATATATCAATTTAAGTTAGAGATACTTCATATGTTTGTGATTTACCAGTTGAAGTAAACACTTCAAGTGTAGATTGATCTGTCCTCACCGATGGTATCCATTAATTCAGTCTGAAAACAACCAGATAGATCAATCAGATGTGATGGGAGGTCCATCAGAACCACGGACACAAACGGAGGAACAACTAGAACCGGAGCAGGTTTCATCTCTGGGATTAGTTGAGGGATTGTGACATATGTGTGAGTAATCTGTTACCATGTGTGTGTAATCTGTTACTATGTGTGAGTAGTCTGTTACTATGTGTGAGTAGACTGTTACTATGCGTGAGTAATCTGTTACTATGCGTGAGTAATCTGTTACCATGCGTGAGTAATCTGTTACTATGTGTGAATAATCTGTTACCATGTGTGAGTAATCTGTTACCATGTGTGAGTAGTCTGTTACCATGTGTGAGTAGTCTGTTACTATGTGTGAGTAGTCTGTTACTATGTGTGAGTAGTCTGTTACTATGTGTGAGTAGTCTGTTACCATGTGTGAGTAATCTGTTACCATGTGTGTGTAATCTGTTACCGTGTGTGTAATCTGTTACCATGTGTGTGTAATCTGTTACCGTGTGTGTAATCTGTTACCATGTGTGAGTAGTCTGTTACCATGTGTGAGTAATCTGTTACCATGTGTGTGTAATCTGTTACCATGTGTGTGTAATCTGTTACCGTGTGTGTAATCTGTTACCATGTGTGAGTAGTCTGTTACCATGTGTGAGTATTCTGTTACTATGTGTGAGTAGTCTGTTACTATGTGTGAGTAGTCTGTTACTATGTGTGAGTAGTCTGTTACTATGTGTGAGTAGTCTGTTACTATGTGTGAGTAGTCTGTTACCATGTGTGTATAAAAGTAGGGCTTTATTAAAAGCAGAAAGTAAGTAGAAGGTTTCTTTTCCTCTCAGAGACGATGGTTTATGTTTCTGTGAGCGGAGTGAACAGATCGGGAGGGAAAAAAATAAATTTGCTGATGATCACATTCATAAAAGAATACCTCTGCAATTAAAGTGGAGTCGATCCAAGTGTGTTTTATGGTGTGAGTGTGAGAATGGTTGAATATTTCAGGATCATCGTCAGGACGACCCTGCTGTGTTTTACCGGGCCGGCTTGAACCCAGAGCTTCCTGAGAGCCGCAGAATTACAAATGTTACTGTGAGGCACATCTTTAATGCATGATCACAACCACAAAGACACACACACACACACACACACCCACACACAACCACACACACACACACACAGACACAACCACACGCACACACACACAGACACAACCACACACACACACACAGACACAACCACACACACACAACCACACAACCACACACACGCACACAGACACAACCACACACACACACACATACACACACACACCAACACACACACACACACACGCAGACACAACCACACACACACACACACACACACACAACCACACACACACACACACAACCACACACACACACACACAGACACAACCACACGCACACACACACAACCACACACACACAGACACAACCACACGCACACACACACACACACACAACCACACACACACACACACACACAACCACACACACACACACACACACAACCACACGCACACACAGACACAACCACACACACACACACCAACACACACACAGACACACACACACACACACAGACACACACACACAACCACACACACGCACACAAATACACACGCAGACACACACACACACAACCACACACACACACACAGACACACACCAAATACATGAACATCTGCCAATTATACCAACACCAGGAGCAGAGAGTCAAACCAGCATCTAGAATAATTCATGTTCATCTCAGAGGAACTCAGAGTCCTGTAATCAACAATACAACATTTAAAATGTTCTATCCTTCCATCAGTCTATCTATCTCTCTATCTCTCTAAATGTTCTATCTATCTCTCTAAATGTTCTATCCATCCATCATCTTTCTGTCCATCGTTTCATCGGCAGGTGAAAGTCTCATCAAAGCAGAGGCAGCCGTCACCTCAGAATGTCACAGAGAAGATGAGAGGAGATGTGGTCTTCTCATCCTTCATCATGTGACCTGCTAGACACGCACACACACACACACACACACATATACACGCACATACGTATACAAGCGCATACACACACACACACACACACACGTATACAAGCGCATACACACACACACATGTATACACGCACATACATATACAAGCGCATACACACACACACACACACACACACACACACATACGTATACAAGCGCATACACACACACACACATACACAAACATATGCACAAATACACACACACGTATACACACATACATACACACACACACACACACGTATACACACACACACACATACATACGTATACACACATACATACACACACACACACACATACATACACACACACACACACACACACACACACGTATACACACATACATACACACACACATAAACAAACATTTGCGTACACACACCCACACGCCTGTCTCTCTACAGGTTTAACATCTTGCTGTATTCGGTGGACGACTCACAGAGGAAAGGAGAGGACAGGAGAGGAAAGGAGAGGACAGGAAAGGAGAGGACAGGAGGGGACAGGAGAGGAAAGGAGAGGACAGGAGAGGAAAGGAGAGGACAGGAGAGGAAAGGAGAGGACAGGAGAGGAAAGTAGAGGAAAGGAAAGGAGAGGACAGGAGAGGACAGGAGGGGACAGGAGGGGACAGGAGAGGATAGGAGAGGACAGGAGGGGACAGGAGAGGAAAGGAGGGGACAGGAGGGGACAGGAGGGGACAGGACAGGAGGGGACAGGAGAGGACAGGAGGGGACAGGAGAGGACAGGAGGGGACAGGAGAGGACAGGAGAGGACAGGAGGGGACAGGGGAGGATAGGAGAGGACAGGAGAGGACAGGAGAAGACAGGAGAAGACAGGAGGGGACAGGAGAGGACAGGAGGGGACAGGAGAAGACAAGAAAGACGCCTCTCTAACTGAAGAGAACTTTGTTGTTTGTATGGTTGTTAGGGACATTTTAAAACAAATGACTGTAAACAGATTTTAAAAATGTTGTTGTTATTTATCGTGACGGGAAACAGAACTCAATCGTGGGATTTAGCGACACTTACAGTTACTAGCGGAGAACAGTAAAAGTCTTGTAGGCCGCCGCTAAAGTTTAACGGTCATTTAAAGAATCACTTTCTGTAGAATTTACAGTAAAAATGATCAAATATTGGCAGTAAAAGTCAATAAAGTTCAAAATTGTATCTATCTGTAGTAGATGGATTGAAAAGGTTACCGTAAATCCAGACGCTGGTCAGAACCTGCGAATAACGCCGATGTAGTCTAAGAATGTGTTTGGTGGACGGTTCTGGTCCGAAGCAGAAGTTCTGGAGCGGATCCAGATGACGGATTTGGGGAACTTTGAGATAAAAATAATAATAATAAAACATAAGTGAAGAAATAACGAACAGAAGGTTTTAGTTTACAGCAGCTAAAAAAACAGTTTGTTGAGATTTCTTGAAAAAAGTGGTGATCTGAGATAAAGGAGATCTGGAGCGAGAAGAACCGAGAACTTCATTCTACTCATAGCAGCTGTTGTTGTTGTTGTTGTTGTTGTTTAGTTTGTTACGGTACACCGTTTGACTTTACTACATCAACACTGTTGTAAAATAAAACCATCATCTTCTTCAAACGAGATTAGAAAATGTGTCGTTTTATGTTCAAGAGGCGGTAAAACTAAAAACCCGGTTCTATCCCTCTGATCGGGTCTGACGACACGTGGACCGAGATGTGGACTCGGTACTGCTGGACTTTTTTGCGGTGTTGTTGTTGATTCTGTGAAGTGGACCCCAGAACCAGAACCAGATTCCCGCTCTCGGGTGCAGATTACATTCCGAAGCTAGACTTCCACTGTGAAACATCAGGGAAACCCGGGACAGAATCCCCTGAACCTGACCCGGTACCACTCTGTAAATCTGGGTCACCAGAGTCCTACCTCTCTCTGGCCTCCACCTCTGCAGGTTCCTCTGCAGGTTCCTCTGAGCTGCTCCTCTTCTCCTCCTGGCCCGCGTTCACATCCTCCTTCTTGGCGCTGCCCGATGAAGAGCTGCTCTTTGGAGAATCCTGGTTCACCTGGACTCCCTGGATGGCGTTCTGCTGCTGGTGCCATGATTGATGGCCCGCTCTGACACGGACAGGTGTGGACCCTGACGTCGGCGCCAAGATGCTGTGGACCGGGCTGCTGGTCTTCCGTAAACCTCCGACACCTCTCTCCCGGGAGTGACTTTTCAGTCTGCCTTGGATGGGCGTCACTCTGTGGTCCGGGCCATCGTGCTGGATGTAGCCTCCCACACCTCCACCTCCGCCTCCGCCTCCGCTGCCTCCACCGCCAGCTGAACCCTGGGACGAATGGCTGAACCAGCGCCAGCGGAGCCGGAGGATCTGCTTCACGTCAAATTCCTTCTTCCCCGTCACAGACATCCTCCTCTGGCTGTCGGGGATAACATGGAGAGACGAGGAGAGAAGAGACTCGCTTTCAGTCCTCAGACGACCAGGAGTCCATTCTCCGTCCTTATTGTCTCACACCTCCCATAACCTCCCCGCTCCTCCCGCTCCGGATCCGCCGCCGTTCTGTCTGTGGACGCGGAAAACCGTCCTCTGCAGCGTTCGTCGCTGTGTCTAAAAGAAATCTCCCCCCAACTCTTCCTCTCTGCCTTCCTCCTCCTCCTCCTCCTCCTCCTCCTGCTGCTGCTGCTGCCTTAATGCACATGCATGATCCACAGTCCCTCCCCTTCTCTTCTCTTCCCCCGTGTCTCTCTCTCTCCTCCTCCTCCTGCTGCTGCTGCTCCTCTCTCCTGTGTGCGCGGCACATGCACATACAAAATGTATACTGGGAATAAAAATGAAGACGTCTCTCGCTGCGTCTGTTTACCTCGGCTGTGTTTGATGGTGGGACGCTCCTGCTGCGGGGGGAGGTGGGGGGAGGTGGGGTATCACGGAGCCAGGAAGATGAGGTCACACCTTATCAAAATAAATCACGTCTTACTCTCGGAGGGACAGAGGAAAACTACACTGTAAAAAAAAAGAAGAAGGAATTTCAAGAAAAGCTTTCGAAAGGAAACAAAAAAAAAAAAATCTTATTTTTGTGTCCAAAGAAAAATAATCTTATTTTAAGAGAGTATATTTACTTTTTCTTAATGGGATATTCCAGCTAATACTGAATATAATTATAATTAATGGTAAGATATCAGCAGCTGTGGTTGCCAGAATTTCACTGTAAAAATAAAGTAATGATGTGTAAGACAATACAGTAAATTAAACCGTTTACTGTAAACTGTGAAAGAAAAAAAAGAAAAGCCGGATCGGAAGAAGCACGATATTCATCAATCACTAATTTAGAGATTCCATAAACATGTGATTATGGGATTCAAGAAATACACAGAACTTTATGTTTATCTGCAGAATGAACGTTAAAAGTATCCGACCTCAGTATTTACTGCGGCGATCATTAAAACAGCATTAAAAAACGACGACAATCATTTATCGCTCACGTTTCTGTGTGAAGGACTTAAGGATGAAGGAGTCCCTGATTATGCTTCAGTACTGAATGAATCACTAAATGCTCAGCATGTCCAACCATGGCTGCTCGGGTAAAAACATGGAAGCAGCTTTTTTCCACAGAATGATCTTAAAGCAGAAAAAAAGGTGAAGACAGGCTACTAACGTAAAATCCCTTCCCACCATCACTGCATTATGGGATGCATCCATCCAGACCAGACCAGACTCGTCGTTTGTATGATAATCATAATGATAATAATGATAATAATACATGTCTTATATTCTTTAATCTGCCCTGGCGACACATTTTCGGTGAATTAGTGAAGATTCTGGAACGATGTGTTTTCAGGAATCACCCTGTCAGATCAGGCGTCATCATTTCATGCCATCTTTGTTGGAAGGCCGGTAACATCGTAAGTTTGACCCCAACCACTCGCTGGCGTCAGGTCATGTGACGTCGATGAGGAGGCGGGTCAATCGTGACTACGGACGCCCTCTGTGGTCCTGCCGACAACGCTCTTTTATTACTCTGTCCTGGTATCCCTGGTTGTGTTAATAAATCATTTGTAAGAGGAGGGCAACCGTCGCCACATTTCAACTAGCCGTTCTTCTTCACCCGTAAAAAAAAGTCAAAAAGTTTTCCTGCTTTTTAAATAGCGCCCCCTTGTAGCAAAAGAGAACATTACGCCGTGAAATCTGAATAACTGCTACTAACTTGTTGACGCCACGTGTCAAATTCGGTCACCTAAATCATGACTAGTTGACAATGTGCTGTCGAGCAGATTTGAGGCTTTTGATCAACCGCGTTGCCGTGGCGACACAGCAAATAATGCTGAACAGGAAGTTGTTGTTTGAGAGGTTAACCGTGCTTCAAAGTTCACCGAAAATGTCGGACATGTCAGAGACGATAAGACAAGCTATTGTATACGGGTTTAAAGATGGGGCGTTCATATTGGATCTACAGCGCCACCTGCAGGGATTCAAAATAGCAGCAATCACCATGTGTGTCTTAACAGGACGTACAAAAAAACTCTGGGAGCCATGACCTAACGCGACTTCTGAGCGTTTTACTTTAACTAACTCCTCCCAGAGATTCGACCCCTTCGACATAAAATCTTTTTAAAATCAACGAGGATGAAAAGTTTTCAGCAGAGGTGTGGGTTCCAATGACACGACTAGAATTTTACTTTGTCCAGATGAATTGTCTCTTTGGGGACATTCTTGAACTTTTGCCGGACGCATCAGTCGAAGGAGAAATGTATGTAACATTCCGGTGTCAGCTCGCCGCCATGTTTGTTTTCAGTCTGTCATCGTGTTGGTCGACCTCACAGAAAACCGACGACAGACCCCAACAAAAATCAAACAGATGCTTTAAGGCGAAGGAACGACCTTACTTCTCCTTCTATCTACGTTACATTCTGTGGTGGATAGTAACTAAGTACATTTTCACAAGTATTGTACTTTAGTACAAATTTCAGGTACATGTACTCGACTTGATTATTTCAATTTTGTGCTACTATACTTGTAATCCACTACATCTACTGTATGTGTACTTTATACTCATCTGTATATTTCTGACATATTCGGACACTAGTTATTGTTTCATCGCCCGTCTATCCGTTAAAAAACGCTTTCTTTGAATGTTTGCAATAAAGTTAAAGACTCAGAATTTCCTTATGACTAAGAAGGAAGATTGTCCGACTCCTCGCGACAATTAAATAACTTAAAAACTGTTTTGTGTTATCTGGAGAAATCAAAGCTGAACAGGCTGATGAATAAAAACCGGCTGATGAATAAAAACCGGCTGATGAATAAAAACAGGCTGATGAATAAAAACAGGCTGATGAATAAAAACAGGCTGATGAATAAAAACAGGCTGA
>VRLP01008033.1:0-18607 GCA_009660295.1 Lophius piscatorius
ACAAGCTAACGCTGCTACAAGCTAACGCTGCTACAGTTTGACAAACACCACTGGGACTTTCACTGGAACAAGGTCAGAGGTCAGATGAGACCAAAGTAGAGCTTTTTGGCTACAAACATCTAAGATGGGCGTGTCCTAGGAAGAAGAGAAGCCATAGAGAAAACCTGGAAGCCTCTGTAGTGTGATGATGACGGCAGCAGGAGGAACACAGATGTTGAGTGTCAGACATTTTATTTAAGTTTTAAATCATTAGTTAGAGTAATCTAACTACTCTCTTCTGTCAGAACTTGTCTTGTCTACAGGTGTGTTAATTCGGGTGAATCATGACGTGAGTCTGGCTCGATGAGCAAACCGCCACTTATTCTCCTTCGTCCTACAGGCTGTGAATGAGTGTGTGTTGGGTGATGAGGTCGGCAACTTTCAGCAGCTGTCAGTCACACCGGCTTGTAAAAACCTGAGTTATGTTGAGCTAGAGAAAACTCAGACATGGGGATAATTACTGATGACGGTAAAGGATGTTGGGAGCAGGTTGCCATGACTACAAGATGTGGATCTGGTACAACCTGATGGTATACATATATAATCTGTATATCTGTATATATAGATATATAATATATATACACATATATATACATACATATATATATGTGTGTATATATAGATATATATATATCTATATAGACCTTTAATAACATCCAAAGTGTTTTTAAAAACTGTTTGAAAACTCTTTGATATTTTCATTTATTCAAAAAAAAATCTTTTTTTAGTAGAAGCAATAACATAAAGTGTAAAATAATACTAAGATAAAATATGGCAGTTTTATGGAAGTTTGCGTTTCATGCCTTCAAGCCTGATGGCGTGAAACAGGCGGGTTCAGGAACACGTAACGAACTCAGGAGAACAGATGTGCTTCAAATCAAACTCAGTCATTGGGTTTGTCGCCACGTCATTATTTCATAAACTGGACGGGCTCAGATTCCACAATGAGAAGGTCCTGAAAGTCGTAGAATCAACAAGCTGTTAAAAATGGGACAGGAATAAATGCAGCAGAAGGAAATCAAGGAAAGTTTACTGCGTTCGAAGTCCGTCAGTGCTGGGCTCAGACTAATTCCTGGTCCATTTCATTCCTACTTTTCTGAAGTTTGTAGACGACCAGAGTCCAAGGAGTTTCTGAGTCCACCAGTCTGTGTGGTCGGGATTGAACCCATGAGAAACCATGGAGACGCGTGTCAGAACATTTTAAATGTGATTAAAAGTTCCTTTTACACCATTTTTTTGGATTTTTAACTTATTCAGTTATAATTTCATGCATTTATACATGATTTTTCATGCTTTTTAACAAGGTAACTCGAAAACTATTGAATTTTCAAATGTTATAACCACATAGAGCTCAAAGCAAGGAAGAACTGGATTGCTGTTAGGGTCGACAGCATGAGAGTCAATTCTTCATTTCTTTATACACACACACACACACACATATATACATACATATATATATATATACATATATACATATATATATTCTTTTTCTGTTTTCCTGTTGTCCCCCCTTCTGTTTCCATTCATAGGCCGGTACCCTGCTGGCTAACAGAACCAGTGAAAGTAATGTTAACACAAACCGATCTGGTTCAGAATCAGTTTCATGATCTGGTTTTACACCGGGGGCCCTTCTAGGCGTAGCCCTCACCATTTATCCAGGCTTGGGACCGGCCCTAGAATGACACCGGACTTTGACCATTTCGTGGCGGAGTGTTTCTTACATAATAATAATAATAATAAATGTAATTTATAATACACTTTACATTTGGATATTAAATCAAACACTACTATTTCTTTACTGAGCAGAGATTCCTTGAAAATGACACTTCAGCTGAAATAGTTAGTAAAACCTAAGAACAGAAATGTTTGGCTGCAAACGGTTGAGAGAACAGAATCCTGAAGTTCCGATGGACAGTTTGAAAAACAGAAAATGTCAAGAAACAACGCAGGTTTCGTCACGTAGATTTATTTTCCAGGCAGAAACAGACATCAGGACTGGGTTCAGTCTAAAGAGGAGCGGTACAGTAATAAACAGGGTTTTCTCACAGGCACTAATAATAACACTCAACAGGCACCGGCTTGTTTTGACACCATCGGACAACAGAAGCTGAGGGGAACTCGCTGGAGCGGCGCTACTTTAGTAATCCGGCGTCTGAGGCTATCGGGGACGATTATCAAGCGTAGCTGGAGTAGTTAGTGAAGCTTCTTATTCTGAACACACTCTCCAAATACTGCAGTAGCAGCAGCTTCCTGCCTCCATTCCAGTCTTCTCCTCATCATCAGGATAGAAGAGTATCAATGAAGAGTATTGTTTATTTACCACAGGAGGAATCATGAAGTCGGGAGCCTCACGTTTTCAAGAGTAACCACTTAAAGTATGTACATAGCGACGGCGGCGGGAGCTACAGGTGGAGCTGGAACCTAAAGCCAGCTGATATGAGGTCGCTGTTTTAAAACACACGGTTTCACAGTTTCACATCTGTGACTGAAACATCGGAGGGAGTCTTCATTTAATACAACACAGCAACTATTCAGCATGTTCTTTCATTATTTAAGCAGGTTTTTTGTAGAATGATTCCAGTTTTCACCCATGTCTGCAAAAACTACTGAGGAGACTCTTATTGCTGCTCTCCTGTCACAGATAACTCCTGACACTCCTCTCCAGCCACTCCCACCTGTCTGCACTCGCTTCTCCACTCCCTGTTGCTGAACAGTTGTGCCCAACTCCTGCACCTCCTCCACCTCTACTCACCTCACCTCTTCACATGTATTCTGTCTCCCTGACACTGACCTTCATTCCTCAAATGTATTATTTCACCATCTTTAAAACTCTGAGTCAGACTTTTGACATTTCCTTCAAACTGCGACGGAATAATGAAGCGATTCTGAAGAAAACAAACAGACGCCATCTTTAAATCCTAGACGTATGTTACTAATCTTAAGTTATGATTTCTGGGGGGGCTTGGCTGCATTAAAGAGGAATGTTGGGTCTGGCCAGAGGTGGGCGCTCTTCTGTGAGTCACTCGAATCCGCTTCACAACAACAACAACAACAACAACGTGACGGCGAGCGCAGACGTTTGGACAGTTTGTGTGGAACTTTATCTCACGCTTAAGATCAATGACTGAAAACATCTTCAGGCTTAATACAGACTGATGGACAAAAGTCGTGCAAAAATAGACATCATGCATGAATAAAAACACAACTTTAAGTTCATTAAAGTTCAAATCAGAGAATATAATAATAATAATAATAATACATTTAATTTATAATGCAATATGTCAAGAAGCTGGTTTCATATCCGAACCGAGGCTGAAACCAGACCGGATGTAGTTTGAAGAATCGACTTGTTTGGATTCCCGTTGAATTCAAGCTAACATCTGGGGTGAACTGCAGAAAGCAGGTTTAACAAACCCAGTTTAACGCAGAGCTCTGGCTTGATCAACCCTGAGATGAGAAAACTCTGAGTTTTCTGCTCCAGAACAGCTGATCTGAGTCGACCCAATCAGCTCTGAGTTAGTTAACTCTGAGTTAACTAACTCAGAGTTAAGCTGGTGCAGGATGACGACCCAAAGTCTTCATCAATGAGGCTGAGATGCTGTGATTCACCACGACAACCAGTGAGGAAGCTCTAGGCGCCATAGGAAGGCCGGAGGTTCTAACGTTCTAATGATGAAGAACATATTATTACAAGAAATATTTATTAGTTGTGCTTTTTTTTACTTTTAGCTGCATGTGAAGATGAAAGCAGCTAAAAACAATTACAAATATAAAGTTATTTCTTGTAAGGCAGAGAATTTGCTGGAGGAACGGGGTCTACACTCTCGTCCCTGATAGCAAGAAAACTCAAAAAGCCCCCAACCCCCTGCGTTATACAAGTATTCCCCCTGATTGGATTCCCCAAATTAAATGTTAAGTTTTGCTCTCATAGAAAAATATGAACTACAAGAGCAAAATATTCTAAATACCACATAAAACTCCTTCAGTTGATTCAGGTGGAACAAATTTGGACTAAAACGGACCAACAGTTGAGGAATTATGGCCCAAAACACTTTTGGAGATAAAGCTCCCCTGGTGGTGGAGATATGCAACTAACCATTCTCCAAATTACTCCAGTTCTTCCTCGCACTAAGGTCTATGTGGGAATTCAATTTTAAGCCGTAACTGTTTGCCTGAAAGATGGAGGCCTGGAATATCTTGCGTGGACGGCAGCTTCAGCTTTAACCAGGCTGGATAGATTAAACAACGTAAATATCATCAGTGACTGTTCCTATATAGTTACTGGACGTTCTTCATCTCAGGATTAACAAAACCAGAGTCTGCCTCAACTCAGGATTAACAAACCCAGTTTCCCTCAACTCAGGATTAAGAAACTCAAGAGTTTGCACTAAACCAGCTTTCTGCGGTCCTACCACCGGTGGTCTTCAGTACTGAGAAGCGTTTTCCTCCAGCTTCAGGCTCAAGTGTTTGTGATGCAGCAGCTTTGGACAATTAAAAAGTGACGCCTCCGTCAGGCTGCTGTTTAAATTCCAGATTCCTCATTCACTGAACTTCTTGACAAAAACAGCTCAACTGATAAAAAATACAAATAATCGCTGAAACATACACCGACATTATTCAGCGCAGCTTAAACAGCACACACACACACACACACACACACACACACACACAACAACAGACATTATCTGTTAAATTTAAATATCACATCCAACTGATATTTTTCACTTTTACAGTATTTACAGTGCAAACATACGTATAACGGCATCAAACAGCAGATTAAGATGAGCGTGTGTGAGAGTGTGTGTTCCTCAGACCTCCACCGCAGGGTCTGAACCCAACCCCTGTGCCTGCAGAGCCTCCTCTCTCTTCATCTTAGGTTTCTCTGTCCGTGTGTGCCAGACCAGCACCTGCACACACACACACACACACAGACAAACACACACACACACACACACAGACACACACACACATAGACACACACGCAGACAGACACACAGACAGACACACACAGACAGACACACAGACAGACACACACACAGACGCACACACACAGACACACACACACAGACACACACACACAGACACACAGACACAGACACACACAGACACACAGACACAGACACACACACAGACACACACACACACACAGACACACACACAGACAGACACACACACAGACATAGACACGCACACAAACACAAACACAAACAGAGTGAATATTTAAAAAAGAATAAAGTTGACAGTTGAAAAATCTACTACTGCTATAATATCATAATACTAGACTGATCAACCGTAACATTATAACCACTGACAGGTGGAGTGAATGATACTGGTCATCTTTTCACAATCACACCTGTGACTGGCTGGGACACAGAACCTGGTCTCATAAGTCTGATTTGTGCTTTTATTTAAAGGTTATTTAAAGGGAACGTCAGCTTTATCAACATCCTGCAGCTCCGAGTGGACAACCGTGAGAGAGGCGTCCACTCACTGCACCTCTGTTGGTGCTCAGAGATTTATCAGGAGGACAATTTGGCTGGATAGCTGTGTGTGTGTGTGTGTGTGTGTGTGTGTGTACAATTATACAAAGCATTAATTAACATCAGATCCTGTCTGCAATCTGAAATATTTCAATAATGTATGACGTAAAGCTGCAGGTGATGCCAGTAATATTCGCCTCATTACCGCCATGTTGTTTCAGCCACTCTATGAATCAGAATGAAATATTGTCATGACTTCCTCTGGGGGGCTTTTATGCTCCGCTCAGCCTGTTACACACAGTGACAGCAATCTGCGGTGAAGTATGACAGCGCCCTCTACAGTTTAACGTGAGTACCTTTCTATGTATTAAGTCTATTATGGACTTGATGACGGGACAAAGGACTGGGAACAAAAGATGCTGCCACTGAAACCTACTTTGGTGCAGTTGTCTGCTTTGGGTTCCAGTTCATCCATGGTAACCAGTCCCTGAAGGAGGCTGCTCTCCAGGAAACCCATCGGCGCCTCTCCATCAAAACAAGCCTCCGGATTGGCCAGGACCAGCTTGAGGGACACGGCGAAGCCGGCCATGTCCATCGGGAAGGGACGGCTGGGACGCCAGCCAGTGTGGAAGCGAATGACCTTCAAGGAATCACAGAAACATTCATAATTACAAAAAAATAAATTCTACAGCTGAAGTGAGACTTTTATGTTATTTTTTCGGAGTCAGAATAGTATCAAGAAAACAACACTAATTATTATTAGTTAAGAGTTATTTATTAATCTCTTTCTTGTATTATAAATGTTCTTTAAAGACAAAAGAAATAAAAGACTCATAATTGTTAAACACATATAAATGCAGATATTTTTCAAGACAGTTATAAAAGAAAGAAGAAAGAAAATTGTGGGTGTTTTTAAATGGTAATTTTTTCGACTTTAAAAACAATCTAAAACAGAAGTTTGTCCGGATTATTGGGATTTTTTTCAGTTTTTCTCAGCAGACTGAGATTCCTGTCGAGATACGATAATAATCTCATGAAGATACGTTAATAATGTTTATTAACAGCTTCTTTTAGTTCATGATTCACTTAAAGAAAACAGAATTATTCATCTAAGAACTATTCATCCAGCTCAAACAGTTGAAGAACCGGAACATGAAACTGGACCCACCTTTCCTCCTTCAACCACCGGCCGCTCATACTTCATACCACCCACCAGCCCCACCGGCCACACCGACACCCGCTGGGTGCTCCTCATCTGAGACAGGGTGACAGTTAGGGTTCCTGTTCAATCAGCACATAATTATGACAGCTGGAGACAAATACCGAATTATTGGCACGCCGTAAAACAAATGAATAAAATGAGATGCAAGAAAACTTTTTTTTTTAAAAGCAAACCTTTTTCTCTAAAGAATGTGTGGCACAATTATTGGCACCACTAGGAAATACTCGGATTAAAAGGTAAATGAAGCATATTTCTAGGAGGCCGTGAGATGTGAAAGAAAAATAAATAAATAAACAAATCAGCCTGGAAGAGGACGTGTCTGCAAACTCACACTGTGAGGAGGATGGTTGGACTGGCTAAAGACTATCCGAGGATCACAGCTAGAGAGGTCAGAGGTCAGTTGGATCTTGGGGTTCCATGGACTCCATCAAACACCAACAGGTACTGGATGAAGACCTAAAAGCCTGTCAGGAACCTTAAAGTGGGCCGTGGTTGGACCTTCCAGCAGGACAATGATCTGAAGATCACCTCAACATCAACCCAAGAATGGTTCAGAGGTCACGGAATAAAGGTTCAGCCATGTCCATCCCAGTCACCTGACCTAAACCCACCAGAACATCTGTGGGATGTGCTGCAGAGGAGAGTCCACCAGCGTGGACCTCAGAACCTGAAGGAGGTGGAGAGGTTCTGTATGGAGGAATGTTCTCAGATCTTCTCCATGTGTCCTCAGACCTCAAAATATTTGTTTTATGTTAGAATGAAATGTTTTATAAACGTTGTTACTTGAGTTAGAGGTGAGATTATTGTGAATAATGTCAGTTAAAGTTCATGGGTTCAACTATAAAGACATTTCTGCATCTGATTTTTTTTTTTTAAAGGTCGGCAGTAATTCTGAAGGACTCTGTAGTTTTTGATGCACCACACTCTTACTCACCTCCTCAAATATCTGCAGGCTGTAGGTGTTATCGTCATCAGCAAAATAAACGACTCCCTGCTGGTTGTCTCCTCCTGGCTGAGCCCTTCGGTCCTCTCTGAGCCACCGTAGACCCTCGTTTCTCTGCTCCACCCCACGAGGCTTCAGCCAGTTGGGGTCACCCTACGGAGGAGAACAAGCTCTCAGTAAAAGTTGATAAACGCTCTTTAGTTCACACATATATTAGAAAAATACTCAATACAGGACAAAAACAGGAAAAACTCTAACGACCCGTTTCCCAGAGATCCGCTCACCTCCTGCAGCTTGCGGTCTTTGGCTGTGGGCATGTGTAAGTGTGTGAAGGTCAGGCCGCTCTTCACCAGGAGGTCCGTCACCAGTGGGGTCTTGTGTGGAGAGTCCTCCACCACAATCCATTGGAGCTGAGGGACATGGAGGAAAGTCTGGGACAATCGAGTCAGCTCGGCCTTTTGCACCAGCCTGTAGGGACAGAGATCGGAGCTCAGGCGTGTTCTTGTTCCAAGAGTGACGTCAGAACGGAGATAGAGAGAGAGTGAAAGGAAGTGAGGTGAAGGTCACAGCTTTACTACTGCGTCACGGGGAGGAACCGCCAGGAGATGCCACAGCTCTGATACAGCTCCTCTGAAAAATCCGCCTCCTTCCTGGTCATATTATCATATATTGTCATATTATGAGCCATTCAGCTGTATGTCTCTTTCAGGCCGGATGACCCTGACAAAGTTTCGCTACAACTACTAGTTGTATACGATTAAAGATGGAAGCCAAGATAGAAGTTATGATAATCATTCCAGATAATTTAGCACCCAGTGTTTCTCAGAATGTGGGATCCCTCTCCTCAGCTTCACACTTATGTCTAAACCAGAGCTAGAGATGATCACCACGACCTTTAAATCGTCTTTCAGCTGATTAACACTGCTGCCGTGAGGCCGTTAGCTCGACTCAGCAAGTCCACACACATCACAGCCATCTTGTCTTCTTTACATCAGCTTTACAATTCAATCATCTCAATGAATCGGCGTCAAGAGAAAGCGGCCGATCGATGGTTTCACCTCTAGTACTAATAACTGACTACCTCGCGTATGTCGGGGTGATGACGAAGACGGTGGGCACAGAAGCTTTGGCTGCCTGTTTCAGAGGTTGTTTGGTCGCCTCAACCTTCCTCATCTGCTCCTGAAGATGGTGCAGCTCCCCCCGCAGACGAGATATGGTGCGGTCTTTGGGCATGTCATGTTCTGTGCAGTCACAGCGCTGGCCTGAAAAGTATTAGAGATACAACAGAGACACTTTTAACGACAAAAAAACACTTTGTGTGTGGGTGTATGTTGTGGTAGGTGTTAACCCCTCGTCCACCTTCAAGACAAAAGCAGACATAATCTTATTTACTGCTCTGTTTATAGCTTAAATCATAAATAATGTTTATTCTTTATTATATATATTACTTTGTTTTAAACAGCTGCACATGTTACAACACGGTGGAATCAGTTCCCTGCGTTTGACCTTCCCTCATGAACATCAACCGTCTCGCTCAAGGGCCCTTGCCGGGGAGCAAACCAGCAACCTTCTCCTTATCCTCAACATTTTTATCAGTATCTGTTGCTGCAGCAACTCCTTTACGGTCTTGGTTTGTCGCCGTTTCGGAGGACGTACATGACTCACTCGCAGAGATCGTTACATTTTGTGAACTAGAAAAATGATTTCTTGATCCATGAAAAGGAAAATGTTCTTTAACCTTCATGAAAGAAGAAAAGATAAACGTTGAAAGGAAATGAGGTCGTACAAAACACAGACTTTTGAACTTGCTCCTGTTTCAAAAAGCTGTGTCTTATATCTTATGTAAACGAACCAATCCGGAGGGGGGGGGGGCTCTACCACACGCCAGCCCCATATTGTTATTCCAAAATAATTCAAGACTTAGATGATTAAAGATAAACTGAAAAACATTAAGGACATAGCAATTCTACATATTACAGAAAATATATAATATCCCAGAAAAGTCAGATATTATGGAGCTCATTATCAAATTTTATACAAAACTGAACCTTAGTGCGAAGAAAAGCTGGATTGGCTTTGGGAGAGGTCATCTGTATATTTATGACACTAGGGGGAGCTTCAACTCCAAACGATTTCGGATCATAATTTCTCAAATGTGGGTCTGATTTAATCCAAATTTGATGCAGATGAATAAACTTTAGGAGATCTACCTTACAAATATCATATTTTACTCACTAAGGTTAGCTTTGTTACGAATACCACTGTTTTTCAGAGATAAATTCCGATACATTTGAGGGGTTCAATCAGGGGGATTGGGGGCGACAGCACAGGTTTAGTTATCCAATAAAATCAAGAAACTATGAAGACTCCAACATGAGAGGTGAAAACTTACCGAGCTGCATCAGTGCATAAACCAGACCCAAGAGGGAGACCATAAAATAAAGCACGAAAACGGTTTTCAACTTCAGCTTCATCCTCGTTGCCATGGTGCAATGACTAGCTGAAAGGATGACAATAGTGAGAGAAATACGCAGCAACAATGAGGATTTTTGACAAGATTATGTCATTTTCACCGTTGACATTATTCACTACTAGCTGTGGGGGAACAGCAATTTGTTCTGACGTTTGTTAAAATATTCCAAAACTCTACTGAACCTCCAAATTTAATTAGCAAGAAAAAAACATAGACATTACTATTTAACAATCTGATGTTTATCTGAGGATATTTATTATTCCAGTGGAGCCGAGATTCTATTAATGTGTATTTATTTTCGAGATTAACAATATTAGCTAAACTGTTATTCTGAATTTGACTTACCAGAGGCGGGAAGGTGTCAGCAGAATAATTACGAACTAAAGGTTCATGTCATTTTGGATAAATATTAGCTAATCCACGTCAACGCGTCACAGCATCCATTCATTCGGCTCAAATAGCTGGGACATCTTTACAGGTAATTTACCAACAGCTTCCGGTTTCATTGCAACACCGTCAGAAGTCCCCCTAGGAACACGCAGCTTCACAAGAGTTCCGCGTATTTCCTGTATGATGACTAGAAAAAACAGACTTTTAACTCACAACGAACCTTTAATCCTCTCCATCTGTCATTTTAAATTCATGAGGTCCGTAGAGAGTAATAACTGGGTTGTTCTTTTGATATTCAAGGTAAGGTTCGAATAATTTCTAATGCTTGCATGACACGTTTAACCTGTTCAAATAGGATATTTTGAAAAAAGTGTATTAAAAAAAAGCTTGGAAAAATAGAGGGGAATCTGAGTTATAGAGAATAAAAGAGAAACCTGTAAAGCTGATTTACTTCCACATCATTATCCATAAAAGCCTGATGTAACAAATTATACTAGCAAAAAAGAAAAAAAAACTGTAAAGCTGATCTACATCCACATTATATAATAATGACATAATGAATAATGATATTACAACAGCAGGCTTTCATGGATTCCTTTTTTTCCCATCCGTTTAATGTAAAATAATAAAATACTTTTTTTTTTTTTAAACCTACAAAACTGACTTACTTCCACATTCAGGGAAAATAAAATCCATAAATGCCATCATTCAGAAAATATGGCATTACAGATCTTGGACAAGCAACAAGAAATTAATTTAATGTATTTCAGCTTGTTTATTTTATCTCCCCCCATGATTTTCCTTTACGGAGAAAACAAAAATTGTGAAACACTGACTCAAAACATTCGTACCAAATCAACAGCATAACTAACAATTTGCCCAAAATAACATATTGGATAATATTTTCTTTATATCAAAATAAGCCATCTTATAGATACATTTTGGCATTTTATTCATGTTGTGTATTCTTGTGACCCCTGGCAGGAGGATATTATCACGCAACCCGTTTAGTCCCTTGTGAACAGAAAAGTCACCTGGAGACGATATACTCAAAAGTCAAACAACTTTCCTTTATTTGTTACATACAAATAAAACACTGACAAGGCATAATGACTTAGTTTTCCCTTTCAATGTCGTTTACGGACAGGACTGTAACATTCACTCTCAAGTATGGGTTGGTTTTTTTTACATAAAAAAAAAGAAAAGAAGGTTTTTACCCTGTAAAAGGTGGAGAAATCTAAATGAAGGTGAATCCACAACAGCTTATATTCTGTATATACAGAGAGAAGGGAGCAGGAGAAAGATCGGGCATGTAACCAATTCCTGGGGGCTGGGCGGGGGGGAGAAAAAAAAACCCAAATCACTTAAAAATTTGATTTTTATTTTTAGGCTCACTTTAGAACTTAAAGACATCGTCACAAAAAATAAAGTTTTACTTCTGGGGAGCCATTTTTCTTTTTTCATTCAAAAAGAAGATCTCAGCTGTCTGGATTGAACGCAGCAACAAACAGCTGATCTAGGGTCAGTGCATATTTAACGTTTTCATGCTGTTCCTCAAGACCCAGGAGGTCCGGAGCTTCTTCTTCTACCGTCACGCATGAAAGCATTCAGCGCCGCCACTTTCCTAGAACTTCAAATGAAGGCGTTCTTAAAATGTCAAGGCAGGACGCACGGACAAGAACTGATCCCAGGTCAGAGCGGCGGCCGATCCAACCCAGCAGAGAGCTAACTGAATGTACAAATGAAAGACTTGAGGTTTGATCTTGTTTGATTGACCTGAGAGACTGACAGTCAGTTGATTTTACTACCAATATGTACATCCTGTTCCTTTTTCCTCACTGTAACCTATGTAGTACAAAAGATATTCACCTTCCTCCTCAGATGGTGGTCGAGCACTAACACAAGAAATATGCTGTAGCTGTTGTTCATGATCAAACAGGCACGAGACACCGACATGTCATCTACAGGCGCACAAATGTTCACCCTTCCTCCGTCAGAGCGTTTGGGTTCTGGGATATGAGCGCGTTCCAGCGAGGCGGGATCATTACGGCCCACTAAAGTCGGGATGTGAAGGAATCCTCATCGCACAGCAACTCAAAAACTATTTCATGGATTGGTTTCAAGATTGAGTGTGAGGAAGAACTGGATTGCATTTGGGAAACATGGGATGCATATTGGCACCACCGGGGGGGGGGGGGGGGGGGGGGGGGGGGGGGGGGGGGGGGCGGGTCTCCAACTGTTGGGTTGATTTAGTCCAAATGTTGTGTCTATGAATAGGAATAGTCAGCTTGAGTTAATATGGACTGTTGGAGATCATTAATGCGCCACATTGAATGTGAGGAGCTCAACCAGGGGGGTTGCTGGTACAACACAGGGGATTGGGGGCTTTTCAGGGATAAAACCTTGCCGTCGGGGACACCACTTGATTTTCACATTTCCGCCATCTGCTCCACATCCTTGAAGCACACATTCATACGTACACATTCTCCAGCTGAGCCTTGATATGACTTTAAAAAACTAACTGAGCCAACTGAAGCGCCTCGCCGTCACGCTCCCCCCAGAGGCTTTAATCTGGAGTGTCCACTCGATTTACTCCAGTAAAAGAAATGCTCCTGGTTTTATGGTAGTTTCTGGTCTGCTGACCTCATCAGGTCATCTTCCAAAGCGGTTATGGAATCTACAGGTCAGAGGTCACTAAAGCAGCGAGGACTACTAATACTGCGTCTGAACTCCTAAATGGATGTTCCAGAAAACGTAAATCTTATATAACTGATTTTTCAAAGGAATACTGATCCTCAAGATTCATTTTTAAAATTCACCCCCTCCCCTTCAAACATGCAGTGATGTCGACGCGGGACTTGTGTGAAATATAAATGTCATTAAACCTACAAGAGGTTTCAGGGACAGAGGCCGGCGTTCAGAAGCCGTTTCCTGCTCCTGATTTAGACTTGGACGAGATTCACTTTTAGATAAAAATCAATGACGGCGTGTTGAGAAACACTGATAACACCTTCAACGCGCTAGGGTCCCCCCCCCCCATCGTCCATCTGTCCTTCAGACGCACTCGGCCTCCTCAGTGCTTCTTGATGCCCTGGAAACTTCTACCAGCCCTTATCCACGTCAAATCAATGTGATCTGTTCATGCTAACAAAATAAGTGGAAAGACAAGATCTTCATTCAGGTCAAGATTCGTTTTCCTTTCAAATAAAGCTGAAGGTTATCGACTATTTAAATCCCTGGAAAAGTCGGGGATATTATGGATTTATCTTCATCGCCAGCCGCAGACCATTCATGTTAACGCAATAACTGAAAATCTTAATCGTGGATCATTTTCAAATTTTATGCCCCGCCTTAGAGCGAGGAAGAACTGGGTTAAAAAGAAAAAAGAAAAATTAGAAAACGCCTTTCTGTCGGACATAACTTCAAATTGAATTCAAATAGTTCAATCAGGGGGATTGCTTACACAACGCAGGGGATCGGGGGCTTTACGGTGATATAACCTAGTTTATCGTTAAAGCCTCTGTGAAACAAAGTGAAATGTTTTTATAAATGTACTAAAAAAATGGACGGCGGGATCTGGAGCCGCCGTTCAGCGTCTGCAGGACAGAAGGGAGCAGAAATGCAGTCAGAGCACAGGATGGGAAGGTTCCATCTGGGCCCAGAAGCCCCGAAACGAGATGAAGAACTGTAGATCAAAGGAAAACATGAGCTTCAGTTCCTCCAGGAAAGAAAGATCAAAGCAACGGGACTATTTTCTGGGTTGAAAGCAGGCGTACGTCTTTTATAATAATCTCTCTTTTTATTCTAACGAGAGAAAAAGCATCATCAATAAGTGGCATCTTCAAAGGTCTGATAAGGTATAAAAATTAAAAGCAGTGTGAGACGTCACTAGATTCTGGTTTCACTGATTGTGTGCCGTCGTCTCCTGACAGCAGCCACGGAACCATGCAGGTCCTGCCGGCTCACATGCCCTGTGACGTCATAGCGCAGCAGCACTTCTCAGACCCACAGCATAATCCTCGGACCCCCAGCTCCATGGAACCAGCTAGTGGTCTCAGCGGGGGTCCCTGGCTATATAACGGAAACTGACAAAGCTAAATTCTCCTTTTGATTTACCGACAGCTTAAGTAATCTTGATTTGAGGTATTGAGTTTCAATAATGTGGCCGAATGCCAGCCGCCAGTTTGAGAAGTGCTGCGGGAAGATTGGACACCATGTGACCCGTCAGGAGCTGAGAGGCGGGGCGGGTTGACTGCGGCGGTGGAGAACGTCAGCTATGCGGTCATTGCTGACGACTGGGAACGACTAAAGGAGAATTGATGGCTTCAACACAAACCAAGAAGTAGAAAAGGAAAAAAAAAAACAGGAGTGGTGTGTGAAAGCTCACGCTGCTTACAGGTTTGTAGCAGAAATACACACACACACGCACACACACACACACACACACACACAGATCTCAATCCATACTGTGACGTAGGTACTCCACCATAGATTCATCTGCAGCTCCTCAAACTCTGAGCTCTCACCGAGCCTCAGGCGGCACGAGCTCTCACACACAGCCATGAAAGTTGCTGGCTTTTAACCAATTGTAAAAGGTGTCGTCGAAGCCAATCAGTGACAGCAGCCGCCGCAGTGCCCGCCGCCGTGGGTGTGTCCCGCCGACGCCTCGCCGTGCTTGGTCCGTCGGCTCAGGATCTCATACGAGCAGTCGTCGCCGCAGCAGCCGGACATGCTCGGCGAAGTCTCGTCAATCTCAAACCTGTGCAGAGAAAAAGAGATGTAGGCGTCAGCGGGCAGAGATTAGTCCTACGCGGTCGTCCCCCACAGCAGGGGTGTGTCCACCAAAAGCCTCCACTCCCCTGTGTTGTACCAGCAATCCCCCTGATTGAACTCCTCACATTAAATGTGACTCATTCATAATCTCAAACAGTCCATAGTGACTCAAGCTAACTGTTTCTATGATGTCATCAGTCTGTTCTAGGATCAGATTCTATCCTGGAGTAAATTCATAGGAGCTAAATTTGGACACAAATTGACTGATGGCTGGAAAGTTACAAACAAACAAACAAAACTGTGTTTCCCACAAAATCTCCTCGATTCAATTCATATGTAACACATTTGGACTAAATCGGACCAACGGTCGAAACATTTGGGGGAGAAAGCTCCACCTGTTTCTCCGACCTGTCCCAAAATCAGTCCTGTTCTTCCTCATACTGAGTTCTATGTGGATATAAAACGTGAAAATGATCTGTGAAATAGTTTTTGAATTATTGCGGCGGTCATGGCCAAGATTCCACAACATCTTCAACTTTTCTGGGACATAATTAAATCATTTCTGTCACATTCTGATCTGCCATCAAGAATAAAACTATTTCTTCACACCCACCGGTTTGGTTTAAGTCCAATTATCTGCTAAATTACATATAGTACTCAAAGTTACTGACATAATATAAGCCAACATCACAGAAGCATCCAAAACATGGGTCAACGCTACTAAGAGTGTATAAAAAAAAGAAAGAATAATACCTGAAATGAATGCAGGAATTTAGATTAAAATATTCCAACGTTAAAGAAAAGTGTTAGAACTTTTCATCCATCTCGAAAACGCTTTACAGAAAGAAATACGCTTCAGACACGCTGCAGGGTCCCGTGACCCCCTGCTGTTATGATAAGGACATCAGGTGGTCCACCAGCGAAACAGGAATTAATTTGTCCTTCCATCCATAAGAGTGACAGCGACTATTTTTGTCAGCAATAACATGTCAAAAGGCAAAAGACCCTGTATTAAATGTAAAGGGGGGGTGTGGTTTCATCTGAGTCAGTTTAGGGGTCCTTGAAAAGGAAAAAAAAACCCTGCTGCATTAGATTACTCTGGTGTTTGTCTTCGTCTCTTTGTGCATCAACAGAATCATCTTCACCAAGACTAATTGTTAGAAAAATGAAAAACCGTTTTTCCTTGAATTTCACACTTTCCTTTCTGACCATGTTGTGTAAAAAGCTGCTATTTGCGTGACTTACTGTAAAGCTTCTCTGAAGAACTGGTAAGCCCCGTGGTTGTGCTTGAAAACTGTCAACATCACCTTCTTCAGCTGTGTACTGCAACCGGAGAAGAAGACAGCAGTTACCAGACCGGCCGAGTGAAAGGAGTTTTCCTCTCAACAAACTGAAACTGTATTTACGTTCATTCAGAGTCAACAAATAAATGACTTTAAGAGGCCTAACAAAAATGTTGTGCAACATTCAAACTTTCTAGCCCATAATAAACCACAAAACACTAAACTTATTCTGATGGATAACAGTGGAAGTGACGAAGCGGGTCAGCATTGTGTATGTGTTCTGACCTGTTGAAATGAATGTACCCTCCGTCCTTAACCAACTCTACGACATTTAGAAGGAAAGTAAAACGTTCAGTTCATTATAAGTTTTATGTTGAATTATTCAAGGACTTCCGGGCTCGTGGCTGGTTCTGAGCTCCCGGTACCTTTAGCCGCTCCGCTAACGTTAGCCTCTAAACTAACGATGTTCCTTGGGGTGATTAAATTTGAAGTGTGTGATTAAGTTCTTTATGCCCGTTTTTTCAGGGTTGAAGAGAAGAAATTTTGAAATTGCAAAATATTTTTTGTTATAGCTGTTAAAAGACCGAAATTCTGCCTCGAGGTCGTAAAACCAATTAAAATGGGTTAATGTTTACCTCCACGTCTTTTTCGTAAACATACTACAGTACCCTCCAGGATTACTGGCTCACGCTCGTTAATTAAACTTAATCACAAAAATCTAACTTTCTATTCAAGTAACATAATTTTAAAAAACTAAACTTTTCCCGCGGTGTGGTTCTGGTTTTCTCCCGGCGTCTTATATGTAACTTATATTACTTGTAATCTATTTTATAACGAGTCAACGGTGCGTAGAAAGTCCCGACACTGTCGGCTCAGGGACGAGGCGCCGAGATCGGCTGATGGTACCTGTTAGCGATTAGCTGTAGGATCTGAATGAGGAACTTGCCGAGTCCTTTCCTCCGCACTCTGCTCTCTAACTGGACCTCATAGCTGCAGAGTCAACAGAACAGAGAAACAGTGATGGTGAAAAACGGTATCGACTGAAATCCATCAACTCTTTCAATCCGCGAGTCTTACCAATATAAAACCTCCTCCCCGCATTCCACGTCGAATCGGAAGTGAGAGAAGGCCACGGGGGCGGAGTCACCGTCACGGGCCAGCAGGTACCACGCCCTCTCGTCATTCATCTCGTCCCTCTTCTCCCTCTCCTTCCACCCCCACTCACTCTGCTCATACCTGAACAAACACCAGTCCAACATGATCCGATGTGCTCATTTCAGCCCACAGAGAAACTGCATCCTAAAGCGGTCCAAACCCCTCGGATCTTCAGAGAACCTGAGAACCTGGTCCAATTATATCCACCAAAGGTCAGAACTATGGAATTATCATCACTGCAGCTCAGAAATCAAAAACTCTTTCATGGACTGTTTCAGATTTACTTGCCACGTAGACTTTAGTGTGAGGAAGAACTGCATTGAATTTTGGAATGGCAAAGTGCATATTTACGCCACTAGGGGGAGTTTTATCTCCAAAGCTTTTCAGGCCCTAATTTCTCTACTACTGGTTAGATTTAGTCCAAATTTGATGCATATGAATCGATGGAGGAGCTTCATTTAGTATTAATCATATTTCATTCTAATAGTTCATATTTTACTCACTAGGGGGAGTTCTTCTGTGTAAAACACAGGTTCTGGTCCGTAACTTCCCAACCATCAGTCCAGTCCTGTCTAAATTTATCCCCTATGAATCGACTCCAGGAAATCTGTCTAGTTTTATTCCTGAGTTTTTTTAATTGAAAAAACAATTTAACTGTATTTATCTTCTTTATCATTGAGTCACTATGGGATCTGATCCTAGAACAAACTGATGACTTCATAGAAACAGTTAGGTTGAGTCATTCAGGGATCTGATCCTAGAACAGACTGATGACATCATAGAAACAGTTAGGTTGAGTCATTCAGGGATCTGATCCTAGAACAGACTGATGACATCATAGAAACAGTT
>VRLP01008034.1:0-18605 GCA_009660295.1 Lophius piscatorius
TTCTGGACATCTTGTTAAAGACATGGTTCCATGGACTCCATCAAACACCAGCAGATACTGGATGAAGACCTAAAAGCCTGTCAGGAACCTTAAAGTGGGTCGTGGTCGGACCTTCCAGCAGGACAATGATCTGAAGATCACCTCAACATCAACCCAAGAATGGTTCAGAGGTCACAGAACAAAGGTTCTGACATGACCATCCCAGTCACCTGAGCTAAATTAATATAATTAATATTATTTGTAAATTGAGTTAGAGGTTAGATTTCTGTGAATAATTTGAATTAAAGATCATGGTTATAGACAAAAAAGACATTTTCTGCATCTCACTTTAATCAATATTTCTGTAGGGGACTGTACAAAACGTGTGTCAAACATAAAAATATATATGAATGAGTCACAGTTCAGCAAACCGTTCCAGCAGACGTACAGAGATGGCAGAACCATACATTTCGAGCGGTACAGCGTTAAAGTGATACGGGCACATTCCTACGATGGACGAAGCAAGGCTGCCGTTCAAAGAAACAGGAACATCACCTGTCGTACCTGTGCTCTTCTTGAGGCTGGAGTAATAACATTGCTCCACCTCCTCTTCCATGTCGAGCCTCATCAGCTGCCGGCGTCTATTATGATGCTCTGACTCAGGAGGCAGCAGGCGCTTGATGTTGGTCATATGTTGGCGTGGGAAGGGGGCCAGCACAGAGCTGGGTACGCCAGTGTGGATGTAGAATGTATACCTCTGGCATGAAAAGAGTTCAGATCAACGATTGGGTTGAAAGATTGCATCTTGTCGGTGACAGGAACACTGACGCTTACTTCCAGGTCTTTCTCATTGGGTTCCCCGCACTTGCCGCCCATTTTCTCCTGGCTGACCATCATGTCCAGTTGCTCCTGAGGAGTCATCGGCCGGCTGCAGGGAATGTGACTGTGTTTTAATTTCTTTGCCCGAGGTGAGAGTGGAGCGTGAGGAGATGAATCTCTGTAAAAACCATCAACAAAAAAGGATCAAGCGCTTCACATCAGACAAGAATCAAAAGCTGTTACGTTTTGATTCACACTAAAACCTGTGTTATAAGAATTATTTCTGGATTGAGGCTGTTGGGTAAAAGGTTGGGTTGCTCTGACCTTACGTCTAGTGACCCAGCATCAAGTTGGATATGTGATTTGAAAAATTGAGGCTCATCATTCCTTTGATCCATCAGTTACCATGGTGACAAGAGTCCCAAACCTTTCAAATGCAATGAAAGTTTCTTTTGAAGCTTTATTCTTAAAATTCGACTCATAAAGTGTTAATTTTCAGCTTGTTTTTTGGTTAAAAAATATATGTTAAAGTCCTAATGCTTCATGGTTGTACATTTCACTGCCTGGGGGAAGAAACTGTTCTTCAGACTCTCTAATATGATATAAAACAACTTAGTTGTTCTATATCATATTAATATAGTTCTAGTTTCATATTGTAAATACCTTTTCAGCAAATTTCAGCAATTTTTGATATTCGTTGTGGAATTGCGAATAAAAATTGGGAAATCTAAGCTTAAATTCTGACAATTTTATACGCCGACCTGAATTATTATTATTTATTTTTTTATTACAAATTTTGGTTATTTAAACTCAACAACATTTTCTCTTAATTACCAGTAGAAAACATAACCCAGCATACTGGATCAAAACCCAGAACAGCCTGTTGCTGGGTCAGCACTGGATTACCAAATCAACCCAAATTTAGTTATTTCTAACTGATCAGTTTTTAGAGTGTTGGTTTCACCTTTTCCTTTGTCGAACTGCTTGTCCCCTTCCAAGAGCACATGCTATAAAAAAGTCATTAAGATCCAAAATCTGTTGAGTCTTAATCATCATCGGATAGAGAGAAAAACATTTTTACGATTTCAAGTCGTTCAGGGTTTATTATGTGAACAACTAAGAAAGGATACAAGAATCTTTTGGCTTTGCCAAGGACGGACGGAAAATACGCCGTCTGCGAGGGAGTTTATGGATTTTGAGATGCTGGGCCTGGAGGCTGTAGTTGTTTCCAATAGTCTCACTGGGAGTTCGATGGAAACGTTGCTCTTTGAATGGAATTGCTGTCGTCTGACAGTCCGTCTGCAGGATGGGTGGGTAATGACTGTGCCTCAGGACTACCTGAAATAAAAGAACAGTTCAGTTTAAAAGCTATAGAGGTTTGTGGGTTTAAATAGTGTTTCAGCAAAAAATGCTTCGACGATATCATGGCAACACTCACTTGATAAAGTTCTGAGCGATCTGCAGCAAAGGGCAAAATGGGCGGGAAAGAAAACTCCCTCCTCTGACTCATATTGTATATGCAGTCATCCTCCATCTGAAGTTCAGGGTGGAGAAAAAAGGCTGCTGACACTTTTGTCTGACCTTTACTTACACGTGACATTAAATACAGTTCACGATTATAAGGACACGTGTTGGCCAAGGAAATAATTCTTACGCGATTTTTGGGAAACATCATGAAGATACATTTAAATGCCCAACTAAGATTAAAAAGTGAATTCCATAACAGTGAAATTAATATGACAGTATCATTTTATTTAATTGATGTCCTTTTTATTGTTTCTTCAAGAATGTCATCAGTGTGTGGCATTTGCACGCCAACATTTTCATGTCTTTAGTGAAAGTCCAATTTCCTGTTTAGAAATGACAAAGAGTAAGCTGTGGGTGTAAACGGACATAACTTGCCTCTTCCAGCTTCTCCATCTTGTCTTACTTCTCTGCTGGTTGAAAAAAAAAGAAAAAGTAGAACACGGGAGAGTATTAAGTTTGTATGATGGGGAAGTTTGAAACCAGACATTTTCAGCATTATAGAGGAAATTAAGGGATGATCAAAGGAAATGAATAATCACAGCAGTGACGCAGATCACAGACATCAAAGATGAATGAGGCTCAAGATAAAGCTCCGAGCAGGTGTGCTATTTGTAAAACCAAGCTCCGGCAAAGTGATTTTATCATAATAACTCACCTTGAACAATAATGTGTTCAGCGAATAAATGCTCTGTGTCATGAGAAGAAGAAATAAACCTCACGATGATTCAGTAACAATTTTTAACCGGACCGGGTATCAAGTTTTAGCTAACGTTAGCTTATTGCTACATTAGGCTAATGTTCGCTAACAGTATTAAGCTAACGTTAGCTAATAAAATGTTTCAAAAGCGAGGTCAAACTGCTGCAAACGGTGTGAAAGTAGAGCCAACAAATACATAGGAGTAAAAAAAAACGCATTCGTATACCTGTAACCCAACTTTAGTCCACCGAAGTACAAACCATACCGCGAATAAGTTGACGAATACTCCGTAACATCCATGACGAAGGAGCCTTGATTGAAACCTTAGCTCAGACATGAACGCTACAGCTGTTGGTCAGCGCGAGTGAGGCTCCAAACTCAACTTATTCAAATATTATTGACTTGATTAAGGAAGGCGATTCAGTGAAAATGGGAAACATGAAGTTAAAGAATGAAAATTAAGATCTATAATCAATAGGTGACGAAAAAGAAATCCATTCGTCGATTGGGATCAGCTGCGCCCTCCAGAATGTGATGCAAATTAAAAATTAATTAATTAATTAAAATTAATCAAAACAATCTAAGATTTTATTCAAGAAACGAAATATTAAAAAAATTACACTCTTAATATAAGTAAATATTTTTCTTACATTTGTAGAATACACATACATAAATACGATTACGAACAGGTGAGTACAAGTTACAGGTGAGTACCTTCAAATATCAAGGACAAGACACACGGAATCAGGAGTGAACAATGGAGCCAACTTCTAAAATAAAACAGGAAAAAAAATCACGAAACTAAGAAGCATGAACCTTCCAAATAAAGTTAAAATATCAACTAATCCGAGCTAGCAGACATGATATAATCACCCTCCAATCTGAATGTAAGGATTTTTATAAATCCCTCCCCCAGAGCCATTTTTATGAACTATTTCTACCTGTCATATAAACTCTTCTCTTTCACACTCCGATTACTTTGTCTCCCTTCCAGACTTAATTTCACGTCATCATTTCTTCATCTTCACCCGGAAGAAACAGAGTCCAGTGATGATGGGAAAAAAAACCCAAAAAATTATCATAAATGTTTTTTCTTTGTATTTCATCATGTATGTTTGCTACTCACCAGTGACGAAGACTGCTGAGGCAGATGTTACTATGGCCCAACAAGATATGGATTAAGTTAAATGTTTGATGAAGTCAAAAACTGAAAAGAAGCCAATTTTATACTGCGGAAGTACTAATTTAATACTTTTTACTTTCTCAACTGTTTGACTGAGTTGTTGCCACATTACTGTTGCATGATAAAAAAAAATCCGGCACATGCTACCATGGTAACAGCAGCACCTTGTTTATGGTAACGATCAGTGAAGCTTAGGTAGGAGGTGGGCGAGTCCTGCATACGCCTTATTCCCCAACTCTGTCTCTGATTGGCTAGTTCTCCTTGCCCCGAGGGAGCTATTGGTTATGAGAAGCACAGGTGGGCGGGTCTTACCTTGATGTCCTTCCTTGTGCACTTGTTTCCTGATACAGGTGGGACAACCAGGTGCTACCACACCCATATTCAATGCACATTCAAAATGTATCCTTTTTTTAAAATTATTTATTAACAACCTTAGGGACGCATGTTGCAAGATTCTGGTCTGATTTAAAAAAAAGTTTTGCGTCTATTAGTAAAATGCAGCTATTGTTATAGGTGGCAAAGTCACACATCCTTAGAAAAAAATAAGTTTAGTTCAAGTTCATTTTATTAAGTATACTTACTAAGTAAGTGTACTTATTGACTGAAGTTCTATCTCAATATATTTAAGCCTAATTGTTTTACCAAATCTCTGATAAGTACATAACATTTATACTGCAAGTATACTCCTATTTATATCCCTACACTTAAATAAACGTATTTTTTTAAAGTGTGGCACACATTTATTACTCGAGTAAAAACATAGTTACTTGTGAAAAAAAAGTATTTATTCTTCTTCTTAAGCCAACTGCTTAGGTATTGATTACTTCTCTGTCACAAACAGAATGCCACAATACACTGTGCATGCATTTTTTGAAATGATTCTATTAAAAATGAGTAAAAAGAGTAAGACTCCTGACTGTTGACTGAGTCGAAGAGTTTACCTGGATAACCCGAGTTTGTATTCTGCCACTTCCTGGTAGCCACCAGGCCTCTGCCTCTGAATATGCTTTAAGATTTGGCGATTTAGATGTTTAAAATTCTGAATTTAAATGCAAAGTGACTACTACAACGAATGAAAGAACATCTTTGCTTAAATCTCAGAATTGATTTTAAAGTCAAAATTTTAAGAATAAAGAGAGAATTCTTGCTTTATTCTCAACTATAAACAATTAATTTGCGCCCCCTGTTGGTCAGACATTTATTATGGCGAACAATTTTTAATTGCGCATGAAAACAAACATTATTTGTGTCACAACTTTTGGACTGCTGTTTAGCATTAAAAGATTATCTTTCAGGCACCTTAGAAAAGAAAAATTTGGACTAGCATTAGGTGTTTATTTTCTAAGGCCAGAGGTGATTTCCTGTCTATGTAAAACTCAATATTTGAACCTTTAGGGTTGGATTGTTTAATACAATATATCACAACCACATGAATATCTTTGATTACTAAAAAACGGTCATCTAATATGAGTTAATGTTTTTTAGTTAACCAACAGAAGTCAGATCTGATTGGCTGTCAGACTGGTCACGCGGATGGGCGGGGTTTGGCTGACGGCGCGTTACAGTTGTCAGGCAGAAGACTCGCGGCTCCAAGTTAACATTGAGTGTGTCTGACTAAATTATTAGTTTTAATTATTTTACAAATGGTAAGTTTCTTTGGAGTTTTGTTGTTACTGTAGCTATTTAGCACCTCCTTTGAAAGCATCGTGTTGACTTTTAAATTCAACATTTGTATAAAAATTCGTGTTGGACAGCTAGCTAATTCGCGAGCCTCACGCGCGCACTAGCGGCTCCAAGCTAATATCAACTGGCGCTTAAGTATTGGATCTGTATTAAATTAGCCATTTATTGCCTTTAATCCCTGGTTTATTGCGCTCGTTTTTTATCGATGCTTTTTTCTCGCTTCTGTTGCTGCTTTACTGTTGAATTGATCAATATTACCGCTAGAAAGTTAATTTAGAACGATCTAGAAATCACTCGAATAACTCAAACCTTCGATAAGACACAAAAGTAACCATGGTAGACATTACTGTGGTAATATTTCATGCAAATCCAGCCATTAATTTATATGTTTTTGAAAAACAAAATTTTGAAAGTGACCTCTCACAACGGTTAATGAACGTTTTTATGACATCATGTCAATTTTTCCGTACTCTTTCTAACAAACAAACAAACAGACAAAAAAATAATTAACTCCTTTGTGTAGGAAATTTTTGGGGTTAATGAAAGTGAATACTTTTAACCTGACACAGCTTTGTCATTTCCTACTGAAATCGTGCGTCAGCTTTAGCTACAAGGACTTATAGCTGTATAAATATAAACTACAGTCCTATTGCTGTTGAAAATGGCATCAGTGAGACTTATTTTTCAAATTTGATCTGTTTGCCATGGATGTTAACTTTCATTTTTGCATTCGACTCATAGCTGA
Organism: Lophius piscatorius; assembly: GCA_009660295.1. Classification (NCBI taxonomy): domain Eukaryota; kingdom Metazoa; phylum Chordata; class Actinopteri; order Lophiiformes; family Lophiidae; genus Lophius; species Lophius piscatorius. The sequence continues at coordinate 6,634 of VRLP01008034.1, forward strand.
TATGAGGGTAAACCGGAGATGTATTCCAGAAAACGAGTTTAGTAACCCTGAGATGAGGGAAACTGGGTTTTCCCTTCCAGAAAGTGAGTGAAGTTAAACTGAGTCAGTTACCATGGTAACGTACTCCGTGAAGCTAACCTGCTGACTGGCAGGTTTAAATCAACAAAGCCTGAGTTTGTTCCTGACTCCTCCTCCTGAGCCTGAAGCAGAGCTGTCAGACATGATGTGTTGGTCGATCATTCGTCATAATAAATGTATGTCAGGAGAGGACTGAGAACCCGATTGAACCAACTTTCATTCCTGATTTAATATTAATAGCGTTCTCCAACCGTACATCTCAAGCATATCACCCTGTCGATGTCTCAAATCCAATTTTATGTTTTAAACAGAAGTTTCTTCTACAACATTGGTGAATATTTGGTATTAAAGCTATGGAAAAAATAGCCACTGATTGATACTATGAATATGTTCACAATCAAAGTGAGTTATAAAAAATTTAACCTATCTGCCATCCATCATATTAATTTGGTTCAGGGGTCGCAGTGGCCAGATATTCCTCTTTCCAGCAACCTCAACGGCTCATTTCAGGGTGTGGGGGGGGGCATCCCGATGCGTTCACAGATTAAATATATAATTTCTCCAACCAGTTCTGTGTCTACCCCGAATTAACTCTGTATTTTAATCTCATTATAAGCTGCTGACTTTTGATCCTCCTCATTCACCGATTTGAACTCAGAGTTAACAAATTCAGATTTATTGAACCAACTCAGATTAGCTGTTCTGAAATCGAAAGCTTGAGTTTCTCATCCCAGGGTTAAACAACCCAGATCTCAATGTTAAACTCCACAGTTAGTTAATCTTGCTTTCTGGAATAGACCTCTAATCTGTACCATGATCCCATCTTTACAACAAACATGCAGATGAAGAACAGAAAGTAATAATAATAATAATAATACATTTAATTTATAATGCACTTTACATTTGGATCAAATCTCAAAGTGCTAAAAAGTAGAAAAGGAATGAAATGCAAGCCTTACTTTTTGCATTATGTACTGTGGTGACTAATGCCATAATACTTCATGTTTTTATGAAAGCATTTTTCCATTTATTTATTAAATTTACACCAACATGTAACGTAGTTGTTGCGGCAATTCTCTATATTTTTCATTTCATCTACCGCAGCTGGCCAAATATTAATATTGGCATGCTCTGTGGAAGAAAAAGCCACATGAAATAGAAGAAATATCTTAATTGGAAAAAAAATGGCACAATTAAGGTTTGAAAATGTAAGATTTTTGTCATGAAAATATCAGAATGACTTAGGAAGAAAATATTTGAATTTGTCCACATTGTGCCTGTCGTGTTAAGATAGCCATTAATAAGTTGTTGGTTTTTTTTTTTCAGATGTTGAAAAATATGAAGCAAAACAATTTGAAAGAGATGAATTTTGTAATTGTGGCAGATGATTCTGCTGCAAATAGATACATTAGTTTGCTCATAAATAGCTTAGGTATCGCTTTCGTTTTTTTAAGTTTAGGCTAATTATCAAATTAACAGCAAGCTTAGACCCAACACCATATTCTTTTATCAGGTTTAAAACTCAAAAGTCATTAATTCTCAAGAACTTGTGTATAATTTACCTTACTAATGTGTATTTAATGAAGCGTTGGCACCTTGAAAAAAAAGACAATAATGATTTGCAAGTAATGTGTTATTTTCCCATCATGTAACTCAATAAATCTTTATGTTGGAGGATCTCAACAAGCCCTGGAGCAACCCCCACTTTTCACTGAAGATGTCGAATGGCTACATCCTACCTGAGGGAAAAGTGACTCCCAACACCCTCTTTGTCGGAGGGATTGACATGAAGGTAAAATTCGGCCTCTTACAATTTTGACAAAATTATCTTTTTGCAAAACTATTATTTTGCATGATCATTAGAATCACCTTTGTTGATCTGTATTTTTTTTTTTCCCTTTAAATATATATATACACGTATACTTTTTACAATACATATATATATATATATATATATTTATCAATGTAAAATGGTTGCGCTTGTGGCCTGCTACAAAGGGGATAATTCAATTATTGCTACTAACTCTAAATCTCAAGAGGAACTTCACTTTGCAACGAGCTAATGTATTTATGTGAACATGATTGATCGTTCGGTCCCAAATTCAATCAACACGGCGCTGCTGTTGCTACATTGGGCCAGTTTTAAGCCAAATGATGAAGTAGAGTTTGATCTCCTGGAGGAGGGGATCTGTCAAATTTGCACCATAAAAGGGTAGCAGTCAAAACTGATATTACAAATCTAAGAACAACAAAAGCCAAACCTTTTATCCTGACAGCAAGGGTATATTCCTCAGAAAGCCCCCAATCCAAAACGCTCAGGGTAAAATCAGATGTTTGTCCATCACTTTAGAACCCCCATGAATAATTCTATTTTTCCCTGATAACCACATGTTTAAGTCAATATAAGGCCTGTCCAGGTAAAAGAATAAATTATAGGGATCAGTGCAGAAACTTATAAATTCACAGACCAAATTTACCAGTCCGTGGCTGAGAAGTTCATGCAGACAGGTCTAGTGTGTATAACAAATACATTACAGCTCTAAAAGAGAGTACCTAGTTGCAAAAGCCCGATAAAATAAATACTTTTAGACCAAGGCCCAAGTCAGGATAATTGGGGAGGGTTGCCTCAGGAGGGGCATCGGGCTTAGAACCTATGCAAAATCAATATGTGGAACACGCAAATGATTTCCTAACCGGATCTGCTGGGAGCTCGGATTATCAAGTACCGTCACTGGTGAGCGTACCTACTGACGGTACCTGTGGATGGAAACAAATGATCCGCTGTGGTGACCCTGAAGGGAAACAGCCGAAAGAAAATATAAGATGGTTGTTGGGGTTTCAGAAGCTCATACTGAACTAAAAGGGCAAAGAACCGAGTAATCGGGTAAAAGTACGAGTACCTATTAGTGTAAAAATGAGAAGGTCGAAAAAAGCTTCACGAAGAATTAAAATCATCATTCAGAGAGGTTCTATAGTAGATGGTTCCTCATTGATCCTTTAGTCTAGCAACATTTATAATGTAAAAAATGTGAGCGTGGAACTTGATTCTGCAGCTTAAACTGAGAAAAAAAAATCTGCAGGAACCCTGAAGATCGCCTGGTGATCCAGCCAGGTGTAAAAGAGAGAAAAGAGGAATGGGCTAATTGTACATGCTTCCATTCTTTATTGTCATGCATTTATTTATTGAATAAAACATTGAGGCTATATAAAGTTACAGCTCTTCTTGTTTAGTTGTGTGAAGCTTCCAACTAGTTAGATTATACGCTTTAATCATCACGTATTGTGCACAAGTGCACCGCCTTGTTTTTCTTCCTGCAGCAGACAGCAGAGTGAAAATCATCAAGTATCGCAGCTAAACTCCAGTTTTACATTCAACCTTCAGGTGGATGAAAATGAAATGCGGGACTTCTTTGCCAGATATGGTACCGTAAAGGAGGTAAAAATCATCACGTACCGTGGAGGCATCTGCAAAGGGTGAGTTTTTATTCCACACCCGTCGTTGCTGTTTGTTATTTCAGTTTTTCAAGACAGTCAGAATGAATGTTTTTAAAGAATGACCAAAAAATTGAAATCAGGGCTATAATTTTACAAGCTTTTGTTCAAGGGGTCAATGGAGACCCTTGATAAGAAGCATGATGAATGACGTACATACAATATACACCATTATAAAAGTGGCAGGTCGGTCGGTCGCTAATGAATATTCATGAGGATTTTAGACCTTGATTTAAGCTCTAATTACTCGGTTTGCAGTGAATAAGGGTCCCGAGTCGCTGTAATTTACGCTTTGAGTGGTTTTGTGTTCTTAGGTATGGATTTGTGTACTTCGGTGAAGAAGTCAACATCCAGTCAATCATTGACGTGAGTGATTATCCGTTTGTGGAACGTCCCCACAAATACTTCAATTTCCGAGACTGACATCTGTTTATGTCTCCTGCCATAGCAACCGATCTGTTTTAAGGGCCGTAAACTCAAGCTGGGCCCCGCCATCATGAAGGAAAGGGGCACTCGTATGTACTCTGATCTTTTTCCTCGGTAGTACAGAAAAAAGATTTTGCCATTGATGTCTTTTTTATCTTCTGTTAATGCATCATTTATGTCTCCCTCTAGGATCCATCCCAGGCCGTCTGGCTGGCCTGGCTCCTTGGATGAGCCCCACTCAGTACTACTACTGTACCTGCTGCTCACCCATCGGAGGGGCTGTGACGCAACCACCTCCCATCTTCAGTGGAGGCAGCCCCTACAGTCAGGTAAGGCAGAAAATAAAGCAATCAGGAATCTCATGTCAAGCAAAACACACAGATTTCTATTCCCTCAGTTAAAATAACGTTTTAACTGATGTTCCTTCATCATCACAGCCAAGAATAGAGGTCTTACATTCAGAACCCATTTGATCCAATGAACCAAGGAAAGACGAAACTATTTTCTCATTCAGGTTAATGATCTGCTTAATAGAAAATGCTTTTAAAAATAATAAAAAAGTTTTATATCGTTTCACCCTTCTGGTATGTTTACGAATCTCTGTACAGTTATTTGGGTTTTTCTGCTTTAGTGTCTGTCAAAACTTGGAATAACTTAGGAAGAGGAAGCTGAGCAACTCACCTCATTTTCCATGGAATCTTTTTTTCCAAAATCCAGAGGGAAAAGTCCCATTAAATAATTACCATCATGAAAAATAATTTAATTTCTACCTTCTCCAACAACCAATTAAAATATTGCACGCTAAATGTTAAACATTATAATGATGCATAGAATAATGGGTATTAACCAACGTAAAGATAACCACCGTTTTTTCCCACATCAAACATGTGAAAGTCTCAGCGGTTTACAAATGAACAGGAGGAATTATGATAATAATAATAAATTTTACTTATATAGCGCCTTTCTAAGTTTTGTCTCTCACCCGTTCGCCGCTTTGTCTTTTACGATTAAGGACTCTCAGACCAGAGCAGCCGGTGCCTAACTACCACTTATATGTGAATGAATGATTATCAAAGACAAAGAAATAACTAAATGGAACGTTTAAATCATTTTAACATTGTCCTTTGTTTTCGCCATCTGTTCAACTGTTTGTTATTTAAACGTCTCTCCTGTTCTTCTACGCTGTAAATGTTTCCTCTTGGTTTTTTCAGCCGTATTCTTACTCCAACTTTGGAGGCGTCATGATTCCACAGATACCTGTGAACTACCCACAGAGTGCATACACCTACCAGGTACTCACACAGACACACACACACACATACACACACACAGGGTCTCCTGAGCTCCAGCATATGAGACTCAGGGTTCAGTCTGGCTGAGATCCACCTGTCCCCTTCTACACCACAACCAAAACACACACCCTGTCCCCTCCAGAAGCCAGTGTGGGTTTGTGTGCTGTCCTCTCTGTGACCCCTGACCCCTCTCCTCTCACGCACAGTACGCTCCACCTCACTGGACGGAGGACCAGAGGACGCGGCCTGTTGATCAGGTGACTCTACATTCACTGACAACAGGAATGCGCTTCAGAGAAACGCAAATCACTTCCTGCTTAAGAACTTAGCGCAGCCAGTGGGGATGATGGCTTTAATTGAGATGGGCTATGGGGGCCGAACAGTACCGGTCCCATTCTGGCTCTGAAAACAGAACCTGAAGTGAAAAAGGAAACATTGGCATTAAAAAAGTTTTTAAAAAGAATTTAAATAAAGTTATATAAGCACTGCAACAAACATTTGTCACTGAAAAGGTTGTCAGAATAAAGCGCGGACATTCAGTATGGCTTTTTAATTTAAATTTTGTTTTTATAAATGAATCTTTTAATGATAATCTGTAATAATATCCAAGAAGAGTTGGGGATTAATGGACTCATCTTCCCTGCTGCAGATCCTTTGTGTTAACGCGATCATGGATCATTTTCTGTCACTAGGAAGAGTTTGATCCTCAAAAGTTTCGAGGCTAGAATTTTACTCAACCGATGGCCCAATTTAGTCCAAATGTGCTGCTGATGAATCGAATCGGCTAGACCTGTCTAGTATATATAATATTTTACTGTAATAGTTCATATTTACTCACTAGATTATTATTTTCTTTTTTACAATAAAAGACCTTTTCTGAAATAACTCCACATGTATTTTGGGAGTTCAATCAGGCAAATAGTTTGAACATGGAGGGGATTTGGGGCTTGTCATGGGTTTAGCCTTGCTGTCGGGGACGACAGCGTAGGCCTAGTTAAGTGATGTTAAGCAGGTCTGGTGGTGGTCCACTCAAATAAGCCCTATGTCAGGGAATCTTAGCTTGTGTTAGGCTACGTTCACACGGCCAGTCCTAATGCTCAATTTCTTCTTATTTGTTTTTTCAGAGTTTTTTTGCTCAACTGTTCACATTACTCTGAAAATGTGTCCTGTTATCGGACCCTAATATGAACAGTTCCCGGCCCTCAACGGACCACAATAAGCATAAAAAGACGTCAAACGCAGAACAGGGGAGCCACTTTAGGGAGTTTGCTTTCGTTTATATTAAAAGTGTTTTAGAGTCCGACCTGTGTCGGATTTAGGACCACATATGGAACTGGTCCAAATGGGAAGTGGAGAAGATCAGATTCCATGTGGTTGGTTCTGTTGACACTGACATGAAAAAAGTCCCACAGGAGCAAAAATCAAACCCGGCCCATATTTTTCCTACAGTGTGAAAAACACCACTATGTGTCTATGTGGAAGAACACCACTGAAAAAAATAAAAGACTCCCCATGTGGAGTGGACCCACGTTGGAGCTGTTAGAGCTCTGGAACAGACCTCTGCTCTAGAACTTGTCATACCACTCAGATAAGCAAATGACACTTAACCTGTTGGTGTTGAATGACACTTAACCTGTTGGTGTTGACTGTTGAACACCTGCGACTCTTAAAAAAATACTGACAGCATTTAAGGAAACTGATTATAAAACCCAGGGAGATGACACAAAAATGCATCAAAGTACAAAAAGAAATACTTAAATTAGATCATTCAAATATCTGGTGTTTTATTGTCAGTGTCACACTTCTGTCAGGGCTAAGGCTAATGTTACAAATATAAACAGGTCAATGTCTTAGGGTTCGGTTCAGAATATTATCCAAACCAAAATTCTCTCCCGCTGTTGTAACTTATTTTGTTTTGTTAGAACAGAAACTACATCTAAGTGTTACAGTTCTAGTTGTACTAAGTCTACAAGCTGCAGTGCTCATGCAGGCCACTGGATGGCGATACCCTGCCAGTGTCGATATCAGAAGAATGGGCTGTGTTTGCTGTGTCTGCTTCACAAAGCCAACTCACCAAAAAAATCCCTTTCTCTCTATTAGCTTATATATCAGGATGGCCCGGCGCAGGATTGAAGAGATTTACGGTTCTTAAGATTGGAGCAAGAGAGTTAATTTCAACAGACACTGCTATAATAACTCTTTCCTACATGAAGTTGATTTTGTGTACTTCTTGTGTGCTAGTCTTTGTATTGTCTTTGAAGTGTCATCTGTCACATGTTCTGTGGTACTCTTTTTTTAATGTCATATTCCATATCCAGAACTTTGTGGACTGTGGAGTCCAGACTATGCTGACTGTGCTGTAGCCCCCTGCTCCTGAGCCCCTCGCCAGGTAAAACCCCTACAACAAAGGAAAAGCTGATATATGATGGACACAATGAGTTAAAAACGTACCATTTGGGGACCCGGTTCCGGAGGCCTGGAGACGGCAAAATTAGGCAAATGTTCATTTTGATCACAATTTTGTCGCCCCACAATGAATTGAACATGTTCCCCAAAACCACTGCATGACCAGTCGGGTGTTCGGGTGCTGCATGACCTGGATCCGGTCCAGATGAGACACTGGAACATTAAATGATCAGAAGAGTAGAACCAAACACAATCCTGACGGTTCAGTAAAGGTTCAGTGTGTGAAATTAGTGGCATCTAGTGGTGAAGCTACAGATTATGCCTGAAGCTACGGTGGCTTGAAGGTGTCCTCCAGTGACCTGTGACCCGGTGAGGTTTGTTCATGTACGTACGGAGGCGGGGCTCAAAGCTGCTACTCGTTGTGTCTCAGCATTTAGCAGAGTAAAAAGACCTGAGCAAGAATCCCACCCTCTGAGAAAGTAAGCTGAAAAACCCGGACTGTTGCTTGAGCTTTTTCTAAGACGACCCGGAGCCTCCGGGGAGCGAGAACTCGTTCCAGACATACGTACAGATAAACATTTACATAAGAATAAAATTAGAATTAAGAAAACCTCATAAGTTGAGATTGAAACATCTGTATTTGTCAAAGTCGTCTGTATCTCCTGGGAAGGAGGAGCAGCAGGTTCGTTTCATGTTTGCTTCGAGGGTGACGTTTGGCGCTCGGTAGTTTTTTTCCTCTTTTCTGAATAATAAGTATAATCCTCTATTAGTCAAAACACGGCGGAGTCTCCCAGTAACGCTTTATGCTCCAGGCCAGGTGAAAGTGAGGAGCCGCTCCAGTGGAGATGACGGCGGGTTGTTTCAAACTAACAACAGAAAATATTACATTTTCTGCCGCTGGTCCACCATATAAAACGTTAACATTATAAATAATGTTATAGTCCATTTGTTTGAAGAGGAACCCCAACATTTCACACACTGTACCTTTAAGTCAATCAGTCAGAGATTGTGATAAATGATGTGATCAGAATATAATGGTTTTGTCCCAAACGGAGTAGCCGTACCCTGCTGTCCACACCGGTGCTGATGCCCAGCCCAGAATCAGTTCTGTGGCGAATGTCAGAAGCGGTCTGGCTTTTGAAGTGACCGGTCCTGTTTTGGGGGGGAGTAACTGATGACCTGTGATGTTTCTCTCCTCCGCTCCCTCAGATACAGCGATTGGAAATGCTGACAGGAAGTCATCTCGATGTTCTGGAAAACTGGAAGCAGCCCACCTACTCGTAGTGTTTTCAGAAAATCCCCACTCATCCCTACCCTCAGCTCTGGAGACCCTCTGAACACCGGACCGCAGGAGCGCTCCACCCCAACTGTATTTAGTTTGAACACAGCCACTCCGACCGCCAGCGCAGTCGGACCTGCTTTTAACCAACATGGATCACAGGAAGATCAGAGCACCCTCACGGCACCGACTCACACACGGGCTCCCAATCTTGTTTGGTTTTCCTTTGTTCCTTTTTCCCCAAAGAAAAACATGGAGAAAGACTTCAAAAGCTCACCCTTTGTACTTATTTATTTGTGTTTTAGAATTTATTTTTTGGAAATTATTTTTTCTAAATGTTTGTTTTCGTTTTTCTCGGGTCTTTTTAAGCTTCTGCGAGGGCTCTCTTCATAAAGGGTAGGTTCACTTACATGTATATTTATATATATTTTATCAGTGTCTAGAGCTGTGGATGTTTTACCGTTGGAGTAAAATGCTGCTGTGATTCGTGACTGACGCTGATGACGTGTGGGCACGCCGTCACTCCATCCGTTTAGTCGCTGCTCTCATTTCATTGGATGTCGGTTTGAGCTGTAAATTGATGTCCGTCCTGTCGTATAGTTTCGCCTCCCTGCTGTCGCATCCTTTCTTTATCAGTCATCAAATCCCATTCTTTTTTCCGTGGAGCGAGTTGTGGCGCACAGATCATCTGCGTGGCTCCGCGCTGAGAGACCATCAACTTTTCTTTTCTTTTTTTTTCCTCTATTTTTTTTAAAATTATTATTATTATATTTTTTTTATTTGCCATAACTGCTCGATCAACTTGTATTTGGAAGAAAAAGTAAAAAAGCCATTTCAGCCCACTCTGAAAGTGAAGGACAGTCTGGAGATGTAGGTGCTCTCTTGTTTCTTCTTCCATTCACTGTACATGGTTCCATTTATCCTCGTTGTTGCTTTTAGCGTTCTGGGTTTTAACGTAATCGCAGGTGATCTTGCACAAAGTATTTTTACTGACATTAAAAGACTGAATGAAGACTTTTTTCTTTTTCTTTTTTTTCTTTTATAAATCATTTTCTTTTTCCAGTACGTGCACCTCAATTATCTTCCGTTAACGTTATTCCATTTAAAAGCGGATGTGTGATAAATGCACATACGATATATCTGGTGATCATCACAGATTTAGATTATTTCTTTTTCTTTCACTTGACCCAGTTCTGCATAGTTGTATTTGAGCTTCAACGTCAGATAGTTTGGTTGGAATAGTTTCATTGGTAGAGCCTCAGCACTGCGTTGTTAGGTTTGGTTTGTTGAGTGTTCGTGTTTTCGACTTATTTGGATGTTTTTGCTTGTGAAATAAAGCTCGTTAAGGTCTGTGGCTTTCTTTGCATTATTGTTTTTATCCCGGGAAAGTCGTGGGTTTTATGGAATCATCACCACAATCCTTCGCGTTTACTCGATACCTGAAAAACCATTCGATGGAGCATTTTCAAATTGTATAGCCCTGTGGATTGTAGTGCGAGGAAGAACTGAATTGATTTTGGGAAATGTTTGCATATTTCTGGACCTAGGGGGAGCTTTATCTCAAAGTTTTAGGGACTCTTCTTTGGAATCAAGCATCAACATGTCTCGGGTGCCCATGACCCTGTCACCGGTACCCCGGTTCTGTCTTCAATCACTGGTAGGTGCAAAGTACTGCTTGCTGGGAACACCCAACAAGACCTGTACTTCTGGAGATATCTGAACCAGTCATCAAACCAACCCAAATTGGCCCTCTGTCAACTTCAGGTGCATTCCAACAGGATAACAGTTTATTCTGACGTCGCCTGTCCGTGGTTATAATGTTATGGCTAATGGGTGTAAGCTGCTAGAGCTTTTCGCTCAGGGTCTGATTCCAAGATTTCCCCGGCAACAAGGCCATCGTCTCTGAGTCGCAGGGCGTTTTGTTTTTGTCACGGTCTGGTGGTGTGACTGGGCTCTCCAGGGTGTCCTGTCCTGCCCGTGACCACCCCCCAGCCCCACTCACCATACCCCCCCAGTCAGACGGCTCTGAATTATGGATGAGTCTGGATCGCTGCTTATTAAATATGAATTGTTAAAGTGAGACCTTTCAATCTCATCTAACCTCAATAACATCCATCATCATTTAGTCTCCTGCAGTTTTATTGGCACCCTTAAAAAAAAAATGAATAAAAGGATATGCGAAAAAAGTCTTTATTGTCGATACCCACAATCTTTAATTGTGAGATAAAGTGAAAAACTATATAATAACTATAATCATCGGTACCCTAATGTCAATATTTTTGCTCCGCCCCCTTTTGCTTCAAGAACAGCCTGAGTCTCCTGTAATCTGTGAGGAGGTCTGAGGACACATGGAGAAGATCTGAGACCATTCCTCCATACAGAACCTCTCCACCTCCTTCAGGTTCTGAGGTCCACACTGGTGGACTTTCCTCTGCAGCACATCCCACAGATGTTCTGTGGGGTTTGGGTCAGGTGACTGGGATGGTCATGACAGAACCTTTATTCTGTGACCTCTGAACCATTCTTGGGTTGATGTTGAGGTGATCTAAAGATCATTGTCCTGCAGGAAGGTCCAACCAAGGCCCACTTTAAGGTTCCTGACAGGCTTTTAGGTCTTCATCCAGTATCTGCTGGTGTTTGATGGAGTCCACGGAACCATGTCTTTAACAAGATGTCCAGAACCTCTGGAAGAAAAACATCATCAGAGATCCACCACAACCACAGTGGGTTTTCTTGCTACCCTCCAGAACAGCTGGTGTTGGTGTCGGCACCATCTGATGGTGGTTAGGGAGACTTTCTGACCCAAAGATTCTACTGACCTTTGACCTCTAGCTTTGATCTTTGAGAGAGACTATCCAGTCCAACCATCCTCCTCACAGTGTGTGGGTTCAGTTTACAGACACGTCCTCTTCCAGGTTGATGTCTAACATCTCCAGTCTCTTTAAACTTCTTCATTATTGATCTAACTGTTCAAACTGACCTTTGAACTGCTGAGAGAT
>VRLP01008035.1:0-18603 GCA_009660295.1 Lophius piscatorius
GTGTGAACCTGGACTGTTTCACTGTGTGAACCTGGACTGTTTCACCGTGTGAACCTGGACTGTTTCACCGTGTGAACCTGGACTGTTTCACCGTGTGAACCTGGACTGTTACACTGCAGGTATCACCATCAGACTGGAGTCCTACTCGTTTCTTTGGGCCATGATTGAGTTCCGTTTAAACTCGTGAAAAGGATTTGGACCCGCCTTAAATGTTCTGAACAGACGTTGCTGTTCATCTGCAGGGGGCGCTGTGGCTAAACGTAGGAAGGTGTTCTCGCAGGGTCAGGAGAACTGGACCCGTCTCCATGACAACATGTTTGAAGTCTAGTTTTAACCGATGAGGCAGAGAATCTCAGAGTTTCAGACTTGAGGAAAAGGACCGTGAGGTTCTGAGCTCGGTACTGATTGGGTCCCTGTGGAGAACCGGAGCACATATGAGCGGTCCGATGTCGCACTGCGCTCAGCTGATCTTCACACCGGAGCAGGAAATCCTGCTGAACGTTCGATGTTCCGATAGAGAGCCGTCACATTAACAGAGACCTCACAGCTAATCTCCTCGCTCCTATTAGCGGCGTGATGAGGCGGCGTTCTGTCATTGGCTGACTTAAGTCCTGATGAATAGCAGCGCTGGCGCCGAGCGCGGAGACGCTAATCTGGCGCCGCTGAAAGCCTCGTCTTCTCTTCATCTCATCCTCCTCCTCATCTTCTTCTTCTCACACATTCAGCGTAATTCCCGACGGATGTCTCGATGCCGGTTGATAGGAGAAGAACCGGATCAGAAATCACGTGGTACTGATCTATGGATCTCAGGGAGCTGGAGGTCCTCTCTGAGGGTTCTGTGGGTTCATGGTGGCCGGGCCTTGGCCCAAGGAGCTGGAGTTGGTTGGCTCACCTTAAGGTGGTTTCAGTAGCTGTTCTGGAGCTTTGGGTCGTATCTCACGACCTTCTCCAGGCAGAACCAAACGGATGTCGGTGTGCTGTCGATGCTGGTACCACGGATTGGACCTTTTGTTCACGTCCAAAACCAGCAGAAACATGTCATTACAGCATTTTACCATAAAGTTAAAATTTAAATCGATACCGATCCAAACCCGCTCTCCTTCCCACCCTACAAGTTCCCATCCGACCCTGAGATCCTTAAACTCCTCCCCTTTGGGCCCCAGACTGGGCAGATTGGCCGAGAGTTTCGGGAGGGACTAATAAATTCTCTGGAACCTCTTCGTTCTCCAGACGGCAGATTCTTTCCACGAAGTTCTAAATCAACTGTTAAACCGCAGGAAGTCATGAGGAACACGTCCAGATACAATCAGAACCAGAACATGTGCATCTTTTATTCAGGTTCCCGGGCTCCTGTCCTCCGCCGTGAGATCTCTGACATGTTTTATTCTCTTTATATACAAGCCTGCAACTTTGCGGAGAACGGATGATTTAGAAAATGTTTACTGTCGAAAAGTTCTGAGTCTTTGGCCCGAATTGAAAACAAAAGAGAAAAAAAAAGTGCTGCAGAGGAGGGACAGAAACTAAAGACCCGCAGAAAATGAGAGCGAACTTTTTCCGGCGGCGTAAACGTCTCCTGGCAGCTCATTAAGAACGCCGATGTTCACCTGAGACGATGCCTCATGAGGAAGAACGCTGTGGTTTCTACGAGGTTTCGCCGAGGAGGAGGCGTGATTGGCCGGGACCGGTTAATTGGTTTTTAAAAGTCCAGCTTCAGCAGCGTCGGAGGGTTGGACTCTCAGCGTTGATGTCGAGTCGGTTTAATAATCGCCAAGTCTTCGCTACCGACCGACACGCTCGGAAACCGCATCTCCCAGAAGGCCGAGCAATTATCTGATTACGGAGGACGGCTGATCCTTTCCTTACAGTTCAGCCGAATCAATTATTCGGATCTTCTCGCACATCAGAACCAGCGACAGGAAGCTCCTCCACATGTTAGTGTGTTCATGGAAGGGATTACAGTTACTCCTACTTCCTGTATTCTCCTTCTCTGTCTGCTCCCGTCAGGGGTCTCCACAGCCGATCGTCATCCTCTCGTGTCCTCTGCTTCTTCCTCCGTCTCACCGACCTACTGCATGTCCTCCCTCACCACAGGGGGTAAAGCCAGCGGTTCTCTGACTGGACAGTTGTTGGTTTGAGTCCCAGCTCCTCGTCGGGGTATCCTTCAGCAAAAAAAATTCCAACCTATTTAGCTTCTCAGCGCCACTAATTGCTTCCCACTGCTCTTAGATCTATTTATTTTTCGCGTAAAGGAGCCGGAAAGGACGGCGTCATCAGCGTATAGAGTGACCTTTCACATTTCCCTGTCATTTAGCGGCGCTGTTACATTCCGGTTGACCTCGTCATCCGCTCGGCAGATAAATTGCGCCGTCCCCCGAATTTGAGGACTTTCGTTTCCTCTTTGAGTTGGCCGCTAACGGCTATTAGCTGCTAACAGGTACAAGCTTTGTAAAATCTTCTAAATATCCGTATAGACAAAGAACACATCCTCTCATCTCCTGCTAGCGTACTCCTTTTTCTACGTCGTTAGACGTCGTTAATGGCTCTGCCTCTGAGACGGAGCAACAACGGCTCCTCGTTACGACATCGTGACTTTTATGGGGGCGTAGTGAGGGAGCGTTACCGCCGTCTTAAACAGGACGCGTAGAAGCGCCTTTTGTTTCAAGCTTCCGCCTCTGATTAGCAGCGATTTCAATCCAGATCTCCTCCACAAAGAGGAAAACGACTCTATTTAAATTGGACGTTTTCTCTCAGCTGCACGTAAAATGTTTTTGTTTTTTCTTCAGTGTGTGAGACTCTCACTGATGTCGCGTCTTTCTTTCCTGCTGAGGCTGAACCGTTTCTCTGGTGTTTAACACAATAAACGTGAACATGGCTTGATGCAGATATAGACTGAATGAGGGAGGGAGGGAGTACATGCATGACCGTGTGTGTGTGTGTGTGTGTGTGTGTGTGCATCTATCAGCAGCCTGAATGTGTGTGTCCTCTGTGTTTAATTAACTCCGTCACCCCCCAGTGTTTATAGTCAACGCTCTGCTGCACATTTACACACACTCAGATCACATTTTTCAACCATGAATATATCTCAACCTTTACTAATGTGTAACCCATACGACACACACACACACACACACACACACACACACACACATTAACAATTACCTCCTCTAACATGTACACAGTGTAAAGACTATAAGTAGTATTAATAATGTATAGATAACCTATGAAGATAAAGGTAATATTAATAAAATAGATCATTATTGAAACATAATATTTTCCTTTTAATGTCTTTATCTTTTCATTTAGTTTCATTACCGCTCCTATATTTCATCTGTCAAAAGCAGAAATTAGCCTGATATTTTACAATAATTCAAATTAGCTTAAGTTAGCTATGGGAACTGAGATTAGCTCATTCTATCTATTAGAGCTGAAAGGCGCTAACTTAAGCTAAGAGAGTTATGATTAGCAATCATTTGCAATGAGTGCTGAAATTAGCCAAGATTAGCTGTAAGTGCTGCAATTGGCCAGCGTTAGCTATGATAGCTGAATCGAGCTAACTTAAACTATATGAAAGCCAAGATTATCTAACCAAAGCATTGAGAGCTATGATTAGCTAACATTATCCATGAGAGCTATTATTAGCCAACATTAGCTATGAGAGCTATGATTAGCTAAGATTAGCCTTGAGAGCTGAAATTAGCTTGAGTTATTTCTGATAGCTAAAATTTGCTTAAATTCGTTAAGATTCAGTTTATTGTGCGAAAATAAGAAGTAATATCCTTTGATTTGTCAAAATATGGGTTAACTGTTGCACCGGGGGAGTCAGAGGAGTCTCTGTGACTCACAGAGACTCCTCTGACTCCCCCCGCTTCATCCCAACGGCATCCCCCCGCCGAGGATGTTTGTTCAGTATTTTTGGGTCAACATATGATGGATTATTCTGGCACGGTTCTACGGCGGCCGACTCCTCAATAAAAACCCCTCAAACATCTTTATTGATCGCTTTTTATCCCCCCCACCACCACCAGAATCCCCCCATCCTCTAAGAACCTGATTTATCTTTTCTTCTTCTGTGGCAGAAATCAGTTTTTACAGCTCCAGCGCCGAGCTTTATGGACTTCTTCTTCTTTTGTTTTACCGCCCGGTTCTCCCACATCTCTGCCGTATCTCCAGGCCCGCGGTTTCACTCGGGCGGAACGTAAATCTGCCCGAGTGAAAGATTGAGGAGAAAGGAGAGCAGTAAAAAAAAAAAAAAAGGAGGAGGAAACGGTCCAGCGGGGAATAAACTGACCTGTTTTTTTTTTTTTTGTTGCACCGGTCGGAAGTTTCTGGGTTTTTTATGAACCTCCTCGCGCTGTCGAGGGTCTGCCTATCTCCCGTCCTTCAGCTCAACACTTTCTCTTTTATCTTTAAAAGGAGGGGTGTGAGGGGGGGGGGGATGGGGGTCGGAGGATAAAATCATCTTCATCTCCGGTTCCTCTCAGATCCTCTCTCTCGTACATCACCGGGCTTTGGTTCTGATGCGCTGTCACCGACCGCCGGACGACGTTCGCCGCAGGGAGTCCGACAGGATCTCCGAGGACTCGCAGCTCGACCCGGTCCCCTTCGTATGTAAGACTCATTTATCCTTATCGGGTTATTTTTAGCCCAAGAGAACCGGGGGGGGGGGCCTTCACAGACGAGGCCGTCTTTTATTTGTGAGGCGGCTCACAAATAAAAGATTTCATGAATAAAATCGTCGAAGCGGATCTTTGAAATCAGTATAAACCGCTTCTAGTCCGGTCCAGAACCGGAGGAAAGTCAATAATGGATCGGATGGTGTCGGATCAGTTCTAGGTGTGACACTGGGGGACAGGACCTCGAAGGACAGTCCAGGTGTGACAGGATGTGCGGTTTGGGAACCTCAGATTTTTCTTGCTCTTTGCAGATGATGTGGTTCTGTTTGCATCAGTCCAGCCTTCAGGTCATACTGGACGGGTTTGTGGTCCAGTGTGGGTCAGAGTTCCTCCGCGGGGACAATTGTGGCCCGTTTGCTCTGAAGTTGTTCCAGCCTGAAGGATCTCAGACCGTCAGGTTCTCCTTTTGTCTCCAGACCCGTTCTCGTGATGAAGGACGGGATCTCAGTCCTTCCAGGTGAAGACGGTCTTCGGTTTGGGGAGAACAGAATTTCAACCTCTCCTGTTTGCAGATGATGTGGTTCAGTCAGCGTCAGTCTGTGATCTTCGGCCCGGTCTTGGGAGGAGATCCTTGAGGAGATCCAGAACTCAAATGAAATATTCTATCTGGACTGGGAACGCCTCAGCATCCCCGACAATAGGCTGGAAATTGTTGCTGGGGAGAGGGACGTCAGGAATACCGGATTAGCCTGATGCTAATGCTAGTGGTTTTGACATGTAAAGATTAGGATTCAGAAAAAACAAAGTTTGACTTGGATTTTAAAGATCTGAGTCGAGATCAAATTCTTCCAAATTTCACGTGAAAAAATAATTTCATTTTTTCCGATGTTTTTTTTTGTCGGATCAGGAGAATAAGACGACAGAAATGTCGAAAAATGATATTTTAATAACAACAGAGAGTCAGGCTTCATATGAAGTCAGGATTTTAAGTAGAACAAGCTCGACTTTTGTTGATGGAAACGAAAAATGATCAAGAAATGTGAGATTTGAGAGGATTTTCAATAAAGTTGCTGATTCAGCACAAAATCAGATCAATCAAAGTCTGAATTTTGGAATTTATGAACAAAAAACTGCCTCCAGAACCAATCCCAGATGAGAAAAGATGGAATCAGTCGATAAGTTCTTCCTTCCTCCTGGTCTGACACGGGTCGGTGCCAGAAACAGAACCACTGGACTTTGTTCTTGATCCAGGATTTTGTACTTCCTCATTCTTCGACAGAACCACCACGATCCGTTTTCAGTGCTGGACCTGGGCTCAAGTATAAAAATCGTTTACCGTCCCACGAGGATATTGACTCGTGAATCGTTTCAGTCCGTCAGTCAATACTTTCACTCCCCGGTTTTTATGACGGATGTGCTCTCAGATGACCTTCGACCCCATAAACATCGGTGCGAGGGAAAAGACGCCTGAGCTGTGAACGAAACCATTATCTTCCTGTTTTTACGATCATGATCGTAATAATAGATGCTTGCAATAAATGTCGGTTTTATTTACGAAGCTCTCGGGGATTAAAGCTGTTTGAGGTTTTTCGGCTTCAGACAAACTTCACGCGGCGATGTTTTTGTCTCTTTTTACAACCCGGAGTCTCTGGGTTCTTGCGTGGGCTGGACTCGGCCGACCCCTCGGAGGATGTTTGGATTCTCTGGATTGATGGTTCCGGTCGATATCCAGCAGCTCGCCATTCTGTGTGAACATTAAGGAGGTTTAATGGAACGCCATCGTTGTTCAACCTCTAAGTCGGCAGCAGAGGTTGAAGCACCGCCGACCTGACCCTGTAGGAACGCTAACGCTACTCTTAGCGTAGCTAACGTCACTCTTAGTGTTTAAGATAACTAAGATTAGCTTAACTTAGCTGAAATTAAGCCTGAGCTAGCTATGAGAGCTAAAAACATTATCATGAGGGCGGCAATTAGCTGATGTTAGCTTTGATAGCTTAAATTAGCTAATGTTTTTCCCCCAGAGGAGGGTTTCAGGCGGCGGCGTCCTGTCCAGCAACGTAACCCTCGAACCTCTCCATGCCGGTCCCAGCTATTCGTTGATGATGTCACACTAAAAGTCCCGATAGTCGGTTGTCGCTTCAGTATTTGGGTCTAATGCAGGGAATTTATCGCGTTAAAATTGGGCTTCGTCCGAACCCGACATTAGCTGAAAAAACCGAATGTGTCACAGTTGTTCTGTTGGATTTTGGTTCTACTCTACCCCCAGAGTAGAGTAGCTTAGTGGGACGTTTTTCACGGTACAATGCTACAATTTGGTCAAAACCTATTTTGACGTAACAGTCAGAGGTTGTAGTTTGCATTTGTAGCTCCCTCTACTGGACTTAGGTGGTATTTTTCGGTAAAATTTCCCTCCCTGGGGTCAAAATCCTATTTTTAAAGGATATTTTGGGTCCATTGTTGATCCGAGTCCTTCTGATCCTGTCCCACAAAACCTGTGCAGAACCTCACCCGTCCATGTGACACCAAAGTGATGCAGGATAGTTGTGGAGCTGCTTTAAGTTTATTTTTTGGTCCATAATTCGGACGAGGATCAACTTTAAAAAATAACCAACAAACAGAAAATGTTTAAATCTGAGAAAATGTGCATTAAAAATAAATGGTTTGAATCGGTCATAATAATAAAAAAGGTCCTCCAGGAGGAAACTTGACGCTTCCTTAAGAAACTCATCCGCCGCCATGACGCTGACGGTTTGAAACCGTTTGCTGCCATTAGCCGGGGAGCAAAGGGGGAGAGAGTTCTTACATGTGCAGCCGCTCATTAGGGGGGATTTTCACGGCTGGGAACCTGCAAGGGGTCAAAGGTCAGCTCTGCGGCGGCGGACTGTCACATTATCTGCCTTTTCAATTAGTTACTTTAAAAGCGTTTCAGAACCTCACGGAGGCGAAACGGAGAAGAAGACACTTTCTCCTCGGTCTTCACTTGAAGACCCTCCTGGAACGACTCTTGTTGGTTATTTGTTGTCTGAATAAATAATAAATAAACCTTTTTCAGTTTCTAAACGAATGAAAACTCATCAGACTTTTGTGTTTTTCAACATTTACCACTTCTATGGGTGAGTGTTCTGTAATTGGTCCACGGCACTCCCAAAAAAATTGTCAAAGTTCCGGAACATGACTCCTGTTTCAGGCAGAAGTACGAAATTTCGGTCAGCCATAACATTATAACCACTGACAGGTGAAGTCAGAATGACATTGATTATCAGGTTACCATGGTTACCTGTCATTGGGTGAGTTAGTAAATTAGGCAGCAGGTGAACATTTTGTGAAAGAGTTAATACGGCATGAAGATATTTCCACTGATTTTTTTCATTTACTTCATTTCCACTGTGATAAATAGTACATCTTTCCTATAAACCTCATGTATAATAGCAGTTTTATAAATATTATACATAGTTTTTGTTGCTACACCTTAAGTGCAGCATCTCTGTCGTGTTATAACAAGGTTATAACACGTGGAAAAAGGAGATTTCATATTTAGATCCATGGAGACAAATCTCCATTTCTATAACCTTAAAATATAATCCAAAGACGTGAAAATCCTAGTTTGAATATAAATGTGTGTTCTTGTAATTAAACATGGAGAATATATTAGCTGTTCTTCCTGTATTGATCCCTGCAGCCTGCGGCGGGCGCCGTCGCTCATTAATCCCTCATGAATCTGTTGATATTTTCCAAATGAAGGAGTTTGATGGTGTAGAATCTGTCGGCTCATCAGAAGCTCACCGTCTTTATCCACCCGATCGTTACGTTAAATAAACACTCCGTCACCGACAGCAGCCGCCATTTTTGAGTCCAGTATCGCCAATCGATGTGATGATAGATGAAGTGGTCAGAGCCGCGGCGGTGGGGTTCAGTTATCTCCCAGCAAGAGATCAATGAGCTCCAGCTGTGATGTCATCGATCCGCCGGCGGTCCGAACCAATCGGAGGTTAAAGCTCTGACCTCTCTGCATTTATCCTAAGGGAAATTCATTTAACCTAACCAATCTCCATTTCCTGTTTGTAAACATGTTAACCATCCCGCTGTAGATGCATAAACAACAGATTTATGACCCTTTTGATTTCTTGTTCCCTGAAAATCAATAACGTATGCTGATGAAATCCCAATATCTGGGTTTGAGTTATTAGTGCTGCTTCGTCTTTGCTAACAAATGTCTAAAAAGAGGATTTGACTCTGTTTTTAAGGCATTAAAGTCAATTAAACAATTTAAAAATGATGTAAGTTAGACTTTAGATGAAAAATGTTGCAGTGTTAAATATTGATTTGCAGACTCATGCCACAGCTCTGTTTGGCTGTAGGCTACTTTGTTTAGCCTAAATGGTAATATTAGCCTGCTAGAATAACGATAAACATGTAAATCATCTCAGATTAGCATGTTAGCTTGTATATGCATTGATTTCAGGCTGATTCTTCAACCTACGTCACTTTTTTTAACCTAATGTTTGGTCAAACCAACCCAACCTGTTAGCTAGTAGCATCGACCGCGCATATGGGTTTTTAAAATAACAGTGTAACTCTATGATTTACCTAAGTTCACGTAAGCTAGCTAACATTAAACTAGCTCTAAAATACCTGAGTTGCGACATACGATTTATACTTCGGTAAGTTGGTCAGTTATGCTCTTTGCTGATAAACTTGGCAAGCTAGCAATAGTGTGCAAACATAAATTATTACCATATTCTATTAAATGCAGTCATTTTATTTTATGTAATGCTAATAACTCCGGATTTGGGTTGAGTTTTAGCTCACTTGTTTGTGATTTAACCCAACAGCAGCCATTTGTAGCATTTCGGGTGGTCTTTAGAGTCCAACCTTGACTTTGATAAGTCGGGTTTAATCCATTTTAACATTGAACAAGAAAAAAAAAAGTTGTTTATCCTGTATAGAACAGGTCGTCATTATCGGGATTCCACGACGGGCGAGATACTGCTGTTTTTGGACGAACTGCATTCTGGACATAAGAGTCTCGTCTACTTCAAAGTCCAACCGGTTGCAGTCGTCCTGCCGAGAAGTGAAAGTGAAACCAAATGAAACCCTTCAATCCAGTAGTTTCAGCATCAGCGTTGGCTTTAATCTTCTACTAGACCTTCATCACGTCTGAAGGATTGATCTGGGCTCAGAATGAGAGACTCCTTGTGTTACGTTCTGCCCAAAGTCATAGATTGGTGTCTGGCGAGACAGATTTAATGAAAACTAATGAAAGCGGCGAGAACTATCGACTCTCTGAAAAAGGGTTCAGAGCTGACGAGGACTCTCTTCATCCTCCCCTCATCTCTTCATCCCGGCAGAGGTCGACTGCGGGTCGCCGTGTTTAATTGAAGCGCAGGCTCGTAATTAAGACATGAGGTGAGATAAGCTCCGAGAGATTGGACTCTGGAAACGCCTGAGAGCAGAGATGACGGTTAATCGTGTAAACTTGGAGGACGGCGAGGACGAGTGGGGGTTCATCCGATAAGAAGCGTTGAGCCAGAGCGCTGACACGAACCTGAACCCAGAACCCGGCGTGACACAATCAGGTTTATTCAGCCACTTTGGGGTAACCGTGTTTATTCCGCTGTCTCGGACAGTAAAACTGTATTTAATCTCGCCGACCGTCTGTTACTGATTAGATCAGAGAGCTGAGAGGGCGTCCATTTATCTTATTTCACCACGGCGCTCATCTCAACCTCCGCCTGAGGCCGTTACCTCCAGGACGTAACGGACTGTCCTGGTGTGACGATAATAACTGTGAGGGACCGTTTCACACCGGTGCCCATTCTCTGAGACCAGTAGGACCCAATCATTTAGGAAAGGGATGGATTCATTCCGAGAAGGAAGTGCTCAAAGTTTGCTGTACGTTCTGACGACGCCCTCGTTAGCATAGCAAAAAAACTGACCTGATGATTTAAATCAGTTTTTAAATGTGTGTAAAAGAGGGGGCCTTGTTTTACCCGGTCTCCCCTCACTGTTAGGGTGGGTCAACATTTATTACTAAAACAGACGTGGAACTTCAATTTTCTACTACGGTACCTCTGGACCATTGGGTATCATTCCATGGCGCTGGCTGGCCATCACCGGACTTACTTCCTCCAGGGAAAGTTTCTGGAGGGGCTTGGAAAGGTTCTTTGACTGAGAGCTTTTCAGCACCGCCATCTGGACCATCACTCTTCCAGAACCATGGACCGGGTGCTCACGTTGCCCTCATGGGATGAGGAGTGACTAGCACCTCGGTGCGACTATCAACGAAAATTCTGATAAGTAGCGGATCATTTCGGTACTTAACCTCGTAGTTAAAGAAGAGGAACATAAAAAAGCCGACTTGTGGAACCATTGAGATAATGGTGAGGTCTATGCGGTTCCGCCCGGGGAATCCCCTTGGCGGTGGTTGGACTGCTCACTTGTAGTAGAGACGGTGCCACAAGCACTGGGTCCACAACCCTTGGAAGTGATTGGGTCCGACTAGGGTCAAGTGGGCTGAGACGCCTTGGGAAGATCCGCAAGACCCCCAGGTGGAGAACAGGGAAGCACAACATAACGGCCTCTGTGGAAGAAGAAGGTTTCTCCAAACACACTTTCCAAAAAAAAGATAATTTATTCAGCGGATTGGAACCTAATTAAAAGACAGTTATGGAAATGAAGTGATTCGCCTACATTTTACAGACTGACCCGTTTTTGAACTTTGGTTAAATTCTACTTTTAAATAAAGTTGAGTTGAAAAGAAGAGGAGTATCTCTAACATGATCTCCACCAGCAGGATCTAAATGCCCTCCATCTTCATCTTCATCATCATCTAACTTATTACCAACCATCTTCTCGCCTTACGGTCTATTTTCTCTTCCTGCTGTCTGCGGTTTGAAGGTCGGACTTAATTGAAATGTTTCTCCTCGGCGTGGCGGAGCAAACGTTGTTCTGTCGACATTCTCCATCTATTAGCCGCTAATGGAGCAATCACTCGCTTATTATCTGTATGGGAGAACGGTGCGCTTCAGAAGACTGATGCGTACCGAGTCCGAGTCCGACAGCAAGGGTGGAGAATATCAATCATGGCCAAACAACAGAAGGAAGGCGTGGAAGGAGAACAAATAGGGACAAGATGTCATGTGGAGAACATCTGAGTCATTTAGAACATTTAGAACTAACAGCCAGGAAAGTCACTCTTGTTGACATCATGGATGTGTTCTTGGGTCTCCTAAAGTCTCCTAGGAGAACCTGGATTCTGGTTGGTGGTTCTGGAGTCTGTTGGTGGTTCTATAGAAGGAGTTTAGGCTTCCTTACATCATCTGTAAAGGTTTTAGAGAGCTGTCCATTGAACTTCCAGGTTGCTCAGCTGATCTTTGAGGTGGTTGCAGTGAACAATGAGAACCTTCTACTTCTTTAGGATATTCCTGTATTCTTCAGAAATTTGGGGTGGTTCTGATTTGGGTCAATAAGGAGCATCCACAGAGTCTTTTGTTGGTTTTGGGGTTCGTCAGTTCCTTATAGTGGTTATAAGGGATGTTCTAGAGAACCCTGAGAAGGTTCTGCCTCAAACTGAGACGTTTGTAGTTATACTTTAAGAGTTTCTCGTATTCATTAGAGGTTATTCTAGTCGTTGGAAAAGTTTTGAGTGGTCCTCGATGGTCACAGTGAACCTTGAGAAGGTTCTGGCATTAATTGAGAAGGTCCCAGTTATGTCTCTGGAGATCTTTGTTTTCTTCTAGGGCTTTAGGGGCAATTTTAGGTTCTACTGGTTTAGAGATTCTGGAGGGTCTGGAGGGAAAGGTGGTTCTAGAAAGGTTCCATTAGGAACTCCTCCTGGTAACTCATGAAGGATATAGAGATTGATGGTCCATGTTATCTCAGCCAGATACACTTAGGCACTAGAACTTGGCACAGATTAAGTTAGAATGGATCAGTACTCGGTAGAACTGATGAAATTTGACTTTCATCATGTGGCGAGACTGAAGGGGTCTATAGTCTGTAAGAAAAAGCCTGAATTGGAGGTCAGTAAGTTCTCATGGAGACAAAGATCTGAACATGAGTCATTTATCACGGCAGAGACAGAACACACCATGTGTACAGTGTGTGTGTGTGTGTGTGTGTGTGTGTGTGTGTGTGTGTGTGTGTGTGCGCCCCAGTGATGGATGTCTTTCCAAAGTGTCTACCTGTTCTGATGTCAAAGGTCAAACATATGGAGGAGCATCTGTACATGTTTTCCTCCAGATGACCGAGTGGCTGGAGGAAGACAGATGTGGACAGCGTCAGTCTGTTCAGGTGTCGTATTCAGAAATGGAGTGCAGAACAAATCGACCCGATGTGTCTGAACAAAGAGCTGCTAACAGCACCGACAGCGCTGAGAGGGGTTTAGATTTATCAAGGGGGGCCGTCACATCTGAAAGTCGGGACCAGGGGTCCGAACCGATGAACCAAGATTTGGTTTTTCGTCTACATGAAGACTTACCGACGTCCTATCATCCTGGTCTTCCCTGAAGAGGTAGTTATGTCGCATCTTCATCATCGTTCACGAACACGTAGATACGTCTTACCGTCATTGTCTTCAAGAAGACGAACTTACGTCCCATCGTCATCATCTTCCTGACGAAAAAACTTACGTCCCGTCATTATTGTCTGTTTGAAAAGGTAATATGTTTTGTTGTCAACGTCTTCCTGGCAAGGTGCCCAGGTCTCGTTATCATTTTCCTCATGAAGAATACCTAACGGGTAGCATTGACATTGTGAAGAGTTACCTACATCCAGGGATCATCCTCCTCCTGACAAGGTTCCTTCGTCTTTTCATCATCTTCGCGATGACATACCTATGTCTTGTCTTCCTGACAAGCTACCTACGTTCCATCATCATCGTCCTAATGAAGACATACCCACGTCCCATCAGCACCGTCTTGTTGACAAGGTACCTGTGTCCTGTCATCGTCTTCGTGAAGATGCACCTCTGTTCCATCATCATCATCGTCTTCCTGACAAGGTACCTACATTCCATTATCGTCGTCTTAATGAAAACGTACCCAAGTCCCATCATCGTCTTCCTGACAAATTACCTTAATCCTGTTATCATGGCCAGAAGACGTACATACATCCCATCATCATCATCATCAGCTCCCTCACAAATGTTCATCCTTCTTCCAATGTGGCTTCTTCGTTTGTTTGCTGGCAACAGTGTTCTGCTATAACCGTTCCGAAAGTCTGAAGCATCTGAAACCACTTTTGGACCACAGTTGAGCTGATGGATCCAGACCTTGGCCAGGGGCAGGTTTGACACCCTATATAGTCTAGAATAAACTGAGCCAGTAGATGTGAAGGACCTCTAAGAGGATGTCAAACGTTGATGAATTCTCAACCTGCATGGTATTCAACTGGAGTCAAAACACTTTAGATCACCTAGAACCAAATATAGACGTTATAGGCGTTTCACAACCAGCTCAAGGTGGGACTGGTGCACCTTTATTGCATTTCTCTGCTCTCAGCCAGGAGAAAGATCTCCATGTTTCCTTCAACACCACACAAAGTCTGGATTTACGTCCGCCTTTCAACAAATGCCATATGGATACTAACCCTGTCTTGTCCTGGTTCTTAGCCTTTTAGCTGTTGCGAAGAAGAACCAGATGTTGTAAATTATGAATATTAACTGCCCGTGAACCTCGGTGCTGTTAGAGCGGAATCCTTCACGTCTCTTTGAACCACTTTGCATTAACAACACGCACACTGGCCGTACGGAGAACATGCTAATGTATAATGAATGTGGCTTCTTATTAAGCGAGAAACATTTTTGCTCTGATGTTCTTCTACATCACATTTGAATTAGTGTGTGATGGTTCTTGTATTTGTGGTATATGAGGGACTAGAGATTGTAAGTGGCACAGTGAGGACATACTGGTCCTCATAAATTCCAAAGGTTGCTTGGGGGACAAGGGTTTGGTTCTGAGGGTTGGGATAAGGTTGAGAATCAGGGTTAATTTTGCAGGTTTAAGTTAGGATTATAGGCTAGAGAATTTGTTACGTCAACGGTGGTCCTTGTGAGGATAGCTGTATGAGTAGGAGTGTGTGAGTTTGTGCGTGTCTAATGACGATGATGATGTTGTTTTTAGCCGCTGTACGAACCTCCACCAAGAAACTCATTAGCTGAAATAAAACATGTTGCAAGAAGGAATGGACCAGTGATTAAATGTTAATGAGTTTCTGGAATAGATGGTAGTCTGTCGACACTTTTTTCTAGACTTTCAGCTCCTCTGTAGAGTCTCTGTTTCCGGGTTTCTCCTGTTCACACTTCAACCAAGAATTTAAATATTTTAGAATCAGAAGATTCTATTCATCATTGGGTGGTTTTTGTGGTAATTTGGGGGCTTTAATTGTTTTTTTTTAGGAGGTTCTGTTGGTCATTTAAAAAAAACAAGGACTGGAAAAGGTTCTAGTGAAAGTCTTGAAGGCTCTTTATCCTCACAGGGATACTAAAGGAGTCAAAGGTGGAAGTACCTCATGTACTATATCAGTGGTGAACCCACCAACAATATCAGGTGTCGGAGGTGAGAAGTGGATAGTTTAGTGGGTTTGACAACATTTCCTGTGTTCATGTGTCTGCTGGGAGGAGAAAGTGCTGACGGCGGCATCAGTGTCAATATAGTTTTGACAGAGGACGACCTGACACACACACACACACACACACACCCTCAGAGGTCTCTGTGGGGGTCTGTGTGGTCGACAAATTGAAGGTGTGTGTTTGATGGCAGTTTATATCACATAATGAAGAAGGTGATTCCGAGGAAAGTCAAGTTCCTCTGCAGCAAATATGTTCTGAATAACATTTAACGCTAGAAAAAAAGTCCTTAAGTTCATCCAAATGTATTTTTAAATCTGTCAGCACTTTATTTTTGTGTGAGATGTAATATAAAAAAATGTCAGGTCCTCTTAGGCATTATGATGGAAGATAAATGACCTGATGATGTCATCCTTATAGCGGCAAAATAAATCAGCAGTGATTTGATTTGTCAGACTTTATTTGAGTTTTAATCAATAAAGTCTCTACCTAGAATGCCAACATCCCTGCTCACCTAGCGTTAGCATTGAGCACACCTTTTAGTAGAGCGGCAGGTAATTAGCTGGTCCGGTAAAAGACTGGTTTACTGAAAACGTGCTATTATATGTAATTAGATGTTATTACTATGTAATTACATAGTAATAATTACTATGTAATATGTATTATTACTATTACTATTATTACTGTTACTATGTTACTATGTAATTACATAGTAATTACTATGTCATTACTATTGTTATTACATAGTAATAACATACAATTACATAGTAATTACATAGTAACATAGGACATAGTAATAATAGTAATAGTAATAATACATATAACATAATACATACATAGTACATATGTAATTACATAGTAATAACATCTAATTACATGTAATTGCACGTTTTTAGTAATCCAGTCTTTTTTCCGGACCACCAGCTAATTACCTGCCGCTCTACTACAAGGTGTACAAGGTGAAAAAATAGCTGAAATCAGTCTCCCAAGACCCTGAATGTTCACCCAGACCACAAGCTGGTTGGTCCATCTTGTGGATTTGTCTTTTGATATCAACAATAGTCCTTGTTGATTTGTCGTATTTAGTGTTTGATGACGTTTGTGTGTCGTCTCGTCGTAGTTTTTTTTAAAAAAAGAGTCAGAGATGAATATTTTTGACATCATTTTCATTCATAACATATAATTAATCCACATTATTAAGGGAAAGTGAAAGAAATTCATGGATCCGCCCATCTGTCAGGATCCTCTCAGAAACTTCATGGTTTTCTTCATCGTAGCCCGTGAAGGATTTTAGATGAATCTATCGAATGTTTAGTCAGAAAGACTTCGTTCTTACACACAACGATGCTCATACCACGATTATCCTCACCTATCGTTCATTCTCAGACTCAACCTGCTCCAAGGTCTGGTTGAACAATTGATATCAGCCGCACTCGTCCACCAATTAAGTCCTCCCTAGTCCCCACAGATCCATTAGCCTCATCATTCATCAGCCTCAGCAGAGTCATCATCCACCACCACCAGTATCTAGACTCCAAAGGGGGATATGACACGCCACTGCCATCCTTCCATCACCCAAAGAGTCTGAGTACCAAAATCTTTTTTTAATAGACTAATTATCACACATGATCTGATTGAAGTGTTATTATCAAAAACATCCCCCCAAAAAAAGCCTCTAGCGAAGCTGAAAGTAAAAATAAAAACTTTTCCTGGCTCTAGATAGATACGGTGAATGATCTTAATTAAAGAAATAGTGAATAAGTTCATTTTTACAGTATGATCACAGAATATTACTGGGAAAATACAATTTTTTTCTAAACTTAACTGAAAAATACCGTAATGCAAGAAACGAGGTAAGTACAATTAAATTTACACGCAAACAAAAACGTTTAGCAAGAGCGTACCGTTTTTTTCTACGGTAACAAGATGCTATAATATATAGTGTTTATTTGTGAAATAATGTTGATTTCAAGATAAAATAAAAAGTCTACATTTCTTTTAATTTATTGTCATTTATATGTAATTAACCATGTTACTGTAAACAGATGGACATTATGTTTTTGTAATCATTAAATCATTAGTAGGTTTTTTACACTGTAACTTTATTCATTACCGAAAAATTCTGGCAACCAGTGCTACCCGTATTTTACTGTAAATTATACCAGACAATTTTTTACAGTGTAGGCACACAAACCTCCCCCCATCCCCCACCCCCCACCCCACCACCAAGTTAACTACGATGATTGTTCCAGGGGGACTATTTCATTCTACTTATACAGCAAATAAAATGAGGATTTGTGGCGGAGCTAATGATAAATTGTTTAAACATAAATGGTGTTGTATAAAAGGTGCCAAAGTACCAGTGAGATGTAAACCCATACATTACTGTTCAGTCTTTGTCTTGGCGTTCGTTCAAACACATCCATCTTATTTATTTTATCTCTGTCCTCTTAAATCGGGGCCAATGATTGATTGTATGGTCCTCATAACCCAATAAAAACAAGAATGTGTGTGTTCTAATTAGCAGGTAAACACACAGCAATGTCACATAACCACCTTGATGAAGGACGCAGTCACATGACTCTGACACACACACCTGTACTCCCAGTGTGTGTTTCTAATTCTGTGCGTCTGTCAGTGACGCCACGCATACACATAAACAAGGTCGTCGCCTCTGATTGGCTGGCGGGTTTGAAGGTTTGCTGGAAGAGAGGGGGTGATCTGCACCGACTCAAACTTTAGCTTCACCTTGGACATGTAGGAGGAGACAGTGACTTACGGCAGGACGTCTGACTCCACAGAGGAGACGAGAAGACTTTCAGGCATACAATTTTTATGTGTTACGTATCAGAGTCACATTTGGAGGAAGGATTTTCAGGAAACCTTGGAAGTATGGAACCAGGAGAGAAAAAAAAAACTTTTATACAGCGATCGCAATAAAACTTCTACTCAACACTTACATGCTAATGTAACTAACTGCTACAAGCTACAAACAGCTACTAGTAGCTAAGGGCTAAAATCTCCTTCCTGCTACTGTCTGCCGACTGTTACTGGCTCCTAACTGATCCTAGTTAATATTTTTACCAATCTCTAACTGCTACTAGCTACAAACATCTACTAACCACTAACTGCTAATAGGTATAAGTTGCGAATGCTACTTTTTTTTAGCTGCTATTAGGTGTAAACTGCTTCAAGTCACTGCTATTTATGGCTGACGTTCCTAGCTGCTACTAATTGCTAGCTTCCATTAGCTGATGACTGCTACCTGCAGCTAAATGTGACTACCTGCTAACCACTACTAGTTACTAACTGCTATTAGCTAATTTCTAGTACTTACTACTAGCTCCAAACATCAACCATTTCCTTCTGCTACTATCTGCTAAATGCCACAGCTCACCATCTGCTACTAGCCACTATATACTG
>VRLP01008036.1:0-18598 GCA_009660295.1 Lophius piscatorius
CAGATTTGTGCAGCTCTACAACTTTTCTTTGCTCCTCATTGCTGTGTTCTCTGGTCTTCATCATGGTGAAGAACCTCAGAGAGAATCAGGCCTGTGTCACCTCATATTTATACCCCAGTCAAACAGGAAGTACCTGTTCATTATTTCAGAGTTCCTGGACTCTGGACAGGAAGTGGAGATTTCTGCAAAGACAACGACAGCGTATCACATTCAACTGGATGTCCTCATTTTCCCTCACAGTATTATCTGTTTGCACTAATGACCCCCCACCTGCCGGGAGGAGGGGCAGCTGTAGAACAGTGTGACCCCTGGAGGCTTTTATGTTCTGCGTCCTGCTTCGTCTCACGTAGCTCGTCTTCAAGGACATCCATGTCTCCCTCATCTTATTCACTTATTTCAGTTTTGGACAAAGAACCCAAATGTGGTTTTCCTGAAAACGGGTTATTTTCCTGATTATGTTTCCCTTTTATTTCTTACAGATATAATTTTGGTTAAACGGGTTACGGTTAAATCGTGGATCAAAGGAACTCTTTGTAGAATCAAAGACAGAAAAAAAAAAAGGGACATTCTCTCACAACATATTAACTATAAAGTGGGTTCAAGCTTCTTTTTTCAGAACCACAGCGCGCTCGGATGAGAGACTGGAAAGTCCAACAAACACGAAGAGGATCTCGCTCAGTGACGTCGGCGACCCGCTGAGCTTCTGCTGAGTCATGTTTGGCCGTTTGTGGCGGCGCGTGAGGTTGGAACAGGCTCTTAAGTTCTCTTCCTGCTTTGAATCATGTGACTGTCCTTAAAGTGGGACGCTGATGAGGACGCTGACCCGCAACATGAGAGGCCCGGAAACCGTCCCACAATGTTCTCCACAGCTTTCTGACAGCTTCTTCCCTCCCCGCCTCTCGCTATCTGACCCCTCGGAGTCGGACACAGCGGCTGTTTTGTCTGGGTCGTATTTACAGTGGCGCTGAGCCCATCCTGCCGGACCGACTGGAAAAAGGTTTGTGCATTATGAGGCCCGCTGAGAACGCTTTCAGCACCTCCACATCCAGACACACAGAACCCCAGCAGAGGTCACGTAGGTGAAGCAGATACTCACGTGTTCTTCTGCAGGTGGAGATTCTCTGCGAGGTGGTCCAACCGATGACGCCATGGTCACCTTCTCAAGGCCGGGGAGTCAAACCAGGACCTTCTGGCCCGCTGATCCGGTCGGGAAACGGGAGAAGTTGAACATTTGGTGACAGACGTTTGGCAGTGAAGGTGGAGAACACACCCTCGTCCTCTCACCCATCAGCCACAACATTAAAACCATCTGACTGATGTCGTTAAGACACAAACGTCTGTGCTGCACTGGGTTCTAACACCTTCCTATCAGAACCAGTCATCTCTTCTGAGGAGGGTGGAGCCTATACCAGCTGACAACCAGCGATAGGAGGCCACACAGGGCCAACATACAGAGACACGCCCACATTCACACATATGGGCTGTTTAGGACCGCTGGTCCATCAGGACCGGCGAGACCTTCTCTTCTGGGCTGGACATCAGAATCTTTGATTTGTATATTGAATTAATTTAATTTAATAAACCCCTTTCATTGAGACTACGTGTTTTTGTAAATGGTTTGCTCCCATCATTCTTTGGTTTCCAGTGAGCTCTGCTTCATCCAATCAGATTTCTCCTCTGCTGTCTCCGGGTAAAAGATCTCCTCTGAGGCCTTCAGGCTTTCAGTCAATTTCTCTCCTGTAAAACAAAGATGGAGGACTCTTGATTTTCTTAAGCATTCAGGTTTTGGACTGGACATGTGGACCGTGTTCTCTGACCCAACAGGTGATTCTAGCTTACCTAGCTCTACGTCAGTATAACAGGAAGTGGGTTCATTCAGTATCTGCTGCCTCTGTCCGGCGCTCAGTTTCAGCCTTGAAAGAATTCAAACCTTCTCGTAGGACCAGGACTGGAGGCTGTCGGCTCTGAAACACATGTCAGCGGAGAAGGCTCTTCTGATGGAGCTGAGAGGCAGCGGCGTCCAACACGACCACGTCAGTCAGCTGTTTTTTCTAATATGAAAAAATAAGGTACTGCAAGTTTGCCTTTGGGCCGGTATGTTCATGCCCAGCAGCTTGGCTGGAGTCTTCGAGGAAACCCAGTTGGATCCC
This sequence comes from Lophius piscatorius, assembly GCA_009660295.1. Classification (NCBI taxonomy): domain Eukaryota; kingdom Metazoa; phylum Chordata; class Actinopteri; order Lophiiformes; family Lophiidae; genus Lophius; species Lophius piscatorius. The sequence goes on from VRLP01008036.1 coordinate 2,151, forward strand.
GGCTGTGCTGCTGACATCTGAGGGTGTTGTTGTTGTTGTTCTCTTAGTGACTGTTTGTTGAGAGTTTATTATTTTATTTAACCCATAAATGTTCCTGTCTGTAAATGTAGGCGTAGCCTGACAGCAGCCTGTAGCCGTAGCGTCTCGCTACGTTTGGACAGGTCTTCAGCCTTGGCAGCAACGAAACGACCGAAGATGCCGAGGAGTTTGTCAAACGCCAGAACACATCCACAAGACTGAGCTGTGAGCTGAAGCCAACCTGATCTACTAAAGGTTCCTGGAAGTTCTCCCACCGACCCCTAAGCAGAACTGCGGATCAAGTACGGCCCCCTAATGGCAGCAGCATCCCCCTATGACACCGACTACCAGGATTCAAACCTAGTGGCTGGTCAATGTAAAGGTGGTTTTAATGTTGTGGCTGATCAGTGTAAGAGGGGGATTTCAAAGGCATGGATTTCTACAAATATTTTTAAAATTAAAAAATAAAAAGATCATTCAAATCTGAAATATTAGAGGTTAATGTTTGTTTGTTTGTTTGTTTGTTTGTTTGTTGGGGGGGGGTATGATTCTTTCACATTTCTTTTCCTTGAATACGTATAAACCCACAGAACCAGCTCCCACGCTTTAATGTCACAAAAATGGACAGAAATGTCAATTATTCCCGAGTGGAAACGTAAGAGAAATCCCCCGCTGCACGTCTCCCATCCTGGGGGCTTCAGGAATCTCGGTCCGATCATCAGATTCCTATCACTCTTATTTTCCGACGTGACAGCTCCATTTGTTCTTTATGGAATGTCTAGCCTGCATAATCGGACCTCCAGACGGCCGCCGGACACGTGACCGCGGGGACAGGTGCCGCAGTAAGCGGATAACAAATGACTTGCTGAAGGTAGGAAACCTTTGGCGCTGGCGTCCAGATTGATGACGGAACTTTAAAAGTCCGATAAACGGCCCGTTTAGGAGGAAGGCTTCGCCAGGAGGCCCGACCCGGGACGAACGTTTGGGTTCTGTTTGTTTTGTGACACGTTCAGTCCGACAACCCGTCTTCTGCAGCGGCTCTGGGAGGGAAAGTTGGATTTAGGTCCAGTGAAAAGCAGAACTTTCACATTCCTGCTTTTCAACTGGAATCAAGATATTTGTTAAAGACGGAGAGAAATATATTCTTACATACTCCATATTACATTTGGAGGAAAAGTCGGAGAAATAACCGAGTCCAAGGTGAGGTTCTGTTTGTCCTAAAGGCCATCCAGCTTAATATTACATGACACCTCTCTCTCTCCCTCTCTCTCTTTCTCTGAATCTGGACAAAAGCTCCAAAAGTTTCTCTCTCTCTCTCTCTCTCTCTCTCACACACACCAACCCTACATCTCTCTCTCTGGAAACCAGATCGAAAGGTTTCTCTCCCTCTCTCTCTCTTTCATTTAACCCTCTCTCTCTCACTCTCTCGCCCTCTTTCTCTCTCTCTCCTACGAACCTTACATCTCTCTCTCTCCGGAAACCAGATCCAAAGGTTTGTCTCTCTCTCTTTCATTTGAACCTCCTTCTCTCTCTCTCTGAATCTGGAAACCAGATCCAAAGGTCTCTCTCCCTTTCATTTAACCCTCTCTCTCTCTCTCTCTCTCTCTCTCTCTCTCCAAACCAGATCCAAAGGTCTATCTCTCTCTCTCTCATTTAACCCTCTCTCTCTCGCCCTCGCTCTCTCTGGAAACCAGATCCAACGGTTTCTCTCTCTCTCTCTCTCTCTCACAAACCTTACATCTCTCTCTCTCTGGAAACCAGATCCAAAGGTTTCTCTCTCTCTCTCTCTCTCTCTCTCTCACAAACCTTACATCTCTCTCTCTCTGGAAACCAGATCCAAAGGTTTCTCTCTCTCTCTCTCTCTCAAACCTTACATCTCTCTCTCTCTGGAAACCAGATCCAAAGGTTTCTCTCTCTCTCTCTCTCTCTCTCTCTCTCTCACAAACCTTGCATCTCTCTCTCTCTCTGGAAACCAGATCCAAAGGTTTCTCTCTCTCTCTCTCTCGCCCACTCTCACAAACCTTACATCTCTCTCTCTCTGGAAACCAGATCCAAAGGTCTCTCTCTCTCTCTCTCTCTCACAAACCTTACATCTCTCTCTCTCTGGAAACCAGATCCAAAGGTTTCTCTCTATCTCTCTCTCTCGCCCTCTCTCACAAACCTTACATCTCTCTCTCTCTGGAAACCAGATCCAAAGGTCTCTCTCTCTCTCTCTCTCGCCCTCTCTCACAAACCTTACATCTCTCTCTCTGGAAACCAGATCCAAAGGTCTCTCTCTCTCTCTCTCTCTCTCTCACAAACCTTACATCTCTCTCTCTCTGGAAACCAGATCCAAAGGTTTCTCTCCCTCTCTCCTTGCTCCATCTGTAAGTGAGTCCATTCCAAGCTGGAAAGTTCTGCTGCTGTTACATAAACTCAGGCTGCGGCGGCTTTGGGGTCAGGAAGAAGGTAAAAAAAGAAAAAAGAAGGGGGTAAAAACAAGAAGCGGTTGAATGAATTGTGAGGCATTGAGATGAAGAAGAAACAGTATCATCAGGAACGTCTAAAAAAAAAAAACTCCTCTTCATCAGATCCCAGAGAGAAGAGGAAGAACAGAAGAGCAGGAGGAAATTGGATGCAGAGTGAAGGCAGCTTAGCAGCTCTGATCCAGAAAGCCTGGAAGAAATGGAAGCAGGCTAAACTAAAAACAAGGCATTAAACGGCTCAGCGCCGTCCAGCGCCGGAGAGCCTCGTAGAACCAGCTGGTCAGCGCTGATAGAGAGAAGAAACCAGCTTTGGACCAAAGTCCACCTGCGCAAAGATGTTTTCTTTGTTAACACAAATCCGTCGTAACCCCGACGATCCGGAGGTTTTATTGCCCCGCTGGCGCCGATCCATGTCTTTATTTGGATCTTGGAGGGAACCGCTCGCGTTGTTTCAATTTCACCATTCCTGCCAACTCTCCTGATGACCCAAACAGAACCGCGGGAGGCGTAATAACTTCTCGCTTTCGAGTGGACGTGCGGCTCCGCGCTAAACGGTTGAGCAACGCGTGACATTCTGGATTTATAGGAAGTGCTGCGCAGTTTGTCTGGAAGTGAATGATGATTCATCTCCAAATGGTTTGCAGATGCTGCGGCGGATCTCGGTGGGCACACGCCGAGACGGAACAACAGATCCACTCATGATTACCCCCGAAACCACAAACATGCTTATTTACTGCGGCGCTTAAACCCTCGCAATCTCACACTTTCACCAATCAGACTCCGCTTTACGGAGTAAGTGTGTGAGAGGAAAGCAGGAATCCCACTTCGGGTTTGTTCTCTCGAGGTTCTGACAGCCCAACAGACGTCAAACAGCGTGAATCTACCGACCGACCCGAAGGTCAAGGGTCCCGCTGTAACGACCGACGAAGAGGAGGGTTCATGTTTCCAAGGGGAAATTATAGTTATTGTATTCTAGGGTCACAGCAGCACACAAGCAGGGAAAACAACACAAAACAACACAAAACAACACAATGGACACAATAAAAACCTGAGGTCAAATATAAGTGAACGCATTTTATTTTTAAAAAGTTGATTATTATTTTTGTTATTATTATTATTATTATTATTGTCCCTCTCTGCACTTCTTCCATCCCAGCGTAGAAGATCTCTGATGCTACCGCAGTGTCTTAGACGGAATCAAAGGAACAGAAGCATCAATAATGACCTGAGCCCCAAGCTCCACCCCCACAGGAACATCAAAGCTACATCAAAGTAATCTAAAGCCCCAATAATGAACTGAGCCACTAGCTTCATCCCCCAAACAAACATCAAAGGACGATGAAATAAAGGAACAAAATGATCAATAATGGCCTAAGGACCCAGTTCTGCCCAAAAAGGAACATCAAAACTACATCAAAGGAATCTAATTCACCCATAATGGACTGAAAGCCTAGCATCATCGCCAAAGGAACATCAAAGTAAGATCAAGACATAAAGGAAAAGAAGCATCAATAATGGCCAAAGGACCCAACTCCGCCCAAGAAGGAACATCAAAGTCAAAGGAATCTAATTCACAAATAATGGACTGAGCCCCAAGCTCCTCCCCCAAAGGAACATCAAAGGAAGAAAGGCATCAATAATGGACACAGTTTCAAGAGAGGGCCTCGCCACATTAGGACATCACCACTCCAAACTGATTATCATTCTATTATAGATTCTGTGAAACATGTACCGTCAACACAATGAGGTCATCTGTAGGACCGACCAGAACCGACCTCTGGGTAAAAGTTCCTGCAAATACATCCATTAGTTTTTCCTGTAATCTTACAAACAGACAAACAGACAGACAGACACAAACAGACGCGGGGGAAAAGGAACATTCGTGGCAGAACCTCCGAGGTGTTGGCGTCCTGTCTTGTGTCTGAGGTCCGATGTGTTCATTAGAATGATGGACGATGGGGAAGCAGAAAAGGACGGGACGTGTTGGACGAGACAAACGTTGGAATTTTGTGACGGCCAACGTCGCACGTCTTCCTCTGAGCATCTTCTCAGGTCGTCAAAGACGGGCGCCATTAAACCGCTGAGACGTTTCCCATCAGAATGTTCTGATGGGAAACGTCTCAGCGGTAGAGGCGGGCGTCTTCAGTCGGCCCTCAGCTCACCTGGGAGACAGGAAGGACATCTCCACAGGTTGGACCACCTCACATCCTCTCTCAAAGGAAGATCAAAGGAATCTTATCGCAGTATTCAATAAGCTCAGGTCAACATCAGGCTGCTTCCCTGTCCCAGCATGCCTTTCACCATTTGTTTCCCATAAAGGCCACATGGAAGCGTTTAACTGGCTTGAAGCAGATCGGCGCACGTTGTCTCAGGACCCGAGACATTTGCTACTTGTTTTCTAGGTCCGTCCTAATAAAGTTTTCTGGATAACACATGCAGCTGCGATAAATGAAAGAACAATAATAATGAAATATAACAATAAGGCCGACAAACACGGCGATGGGAAAACAAGACGTGTGGAGATACGAGTGAAGGGAAGATAAAAGCAGCACATTAATAACAGGCTTCTCCTGTTTTCATTCCAGAGCAACATCTGCCTGCAGAGGAGAAGAGAAACCAGACAGACGAGGAGTGACATCAGAACGCACATGTCAGGATGTTCAAAGGTGAAAACACCAAAGTCAAAGCTAGTGGCACAGTTGTTCACAATAATCTAACTTCTAAGTCTAGTGAGGTACTTAAAAAAGAAACGACATTCTTAACATCAAACAAATGTTTTTCTCTAAAACATGCGAACCACAATTAATGTCACTTCTTTTAATATTTAGCTCCGCCCCCTTTTGTCTCAGTAACATCCTGAGTCTCCTTCTGTCGTCTGTGAGGAGGTCTGAGGACACATGGAGAAGATCTGAGACCATTCCTCCATACAGAACCTCTCCACCTCCTTCAGGTTCTGAGGTCCACGCTGGTGGACTCTCCTCTGCAGCACATCCCACAGATGTTCTGGTGGGTTTGGGTCAGGTGACTGGGATGGTCAGCAGGACACAGAAAAGAGGTGATTGGTTTGGACCGAGCGGTTCTGGTGTCCACACATGTGGCTGCTGCCGTAAATTCAAAATGCTAATAATGATAATTATAATAATATTGTAATATGATAGTAATAATGGATAATATAATATGAATTAAACAATATTGTAACAATAATTATAATGTATTATAATAATATACATAAAATAATGTAGTAATATATACATATATATATATATATATAATATAATACATAAAATAATATAGTAACAGTAACATCCTAGGATTACAACAGTATAGAATGTAATATAACAACAATGTAATGAATATAGAATGTATTAAATCTCATCCTAATAAGTCTATAAATAGTATTTGCTGCAGTAGCGTCCATGTTAGCATCAAGCTCTCTGCTCAACCACTTAAAATTCTTTATTTATTCATAATCTGAAACATCGTCTGCCGCCTCTAGCCTAAACAAAAACAAAAAAAGTGTGTGTGTATCTTCATCATCACTCTTCTCTGGCCAGAAGGAAGAAAAACATCTACATGACTCAAACCTCATGCTGAAAGGGAAAGTAATGCCCACAGCGCCCTCTGGTGGATTCTTCAGAGCGTTTCACTCCTGACAGTCCAAATGGGTTCATGTCTGCAGCCTGAGGGTTTCCAGCAGCTAATAGTTGACAGATTTCTTCAAAGAGAAACCCCTCGCTGAAAAATTCAACCAAAGCGTTTGTGCCGACTCATCGGTTTGCTACTAATGTTCCGTTAAACGGCAAAACATTAAGGACAAAGGATGGGAAAAAATGACTAATGATCTGGTGGCAGTCATCCATGAAGGGATGCCTGAGGAATGGAGGGAAAGTGTTCTGGTGGTGATCTTCGTCAACAGGGGTGACCTTCAGAGCTGCAGCAGCTACAGAGGCAGGAAGCTGATGATCCACAGAACGAAGCTCTGGGCCGTGGAATCCTGGAGACGTGGACGCGAGGTTAAGAAAAGTGATGACATGTCCAGAAAGACCTCTACAGACCAGAAAGATCTCTACAGACCAGAAAGACCTCTACAGACCAGAAAGATCTCTACAGACCAGAAAGATCTCTACAGACCAGAAAGACCTCTACAGACCAGAAAGACCTCTACAGACCAGAAAGATCTCTACAGACCAGAAAGACCTCTACAGACCAGATGTTTGCAGAAGAAGAGGTTCTGGTTGCGTTCAAAGTAGATTCTAAAGTAAATCCGTCAGAACTTCTCGTATATTGTCCGTCGTCACAGAGAAGAGCGACGGGCCCACAGAAGAAGTTCTAACCAGGTGGTTCTGTAGGCGTCTCATGACGAGTTAAGTCCCTCCCACTTCCACAAAACACAGAAAAAAAGCTTCACACTAAATATTCAACTTTTATTGGACACGTCCACGGACATAAATTAACAGGCCATATAATCGGCAGCGATACAGTTTGATTTCTTCAAAGGAATAGAGACAAAAGTAAAAACATCACGATGAAGAAACTCTCGGCGCTCAGATGATGGACGCCACTTCCCCTCCAGGCCGGCCACAGATTAAAGCTCGGAGGAGTTCTGCTCAACAACAATGGCTGACCTTTAGACGCAGACACACGATCTCTCTTACCTCGAACTGGACCACAGATCGGTGCCAGCGGTCTCTTGAGACACTCAGAGTGGGGGGCGGTGGGGAGGTCCGGTTTCAAGGGGCGTAGTTTAGCTGCGTGTCTTCTCTCCATCAAAAGAATCCTCTCATCCACACAACAGTCCAGAGAAGAGAGGGAGACAGGACGACACAGGGAAACTAAGCGTCCGGCGCTCCTCGTGATGTTCGGAGGTGATTTTGAGTTCCTGTGACTCGCTCCTCCTCCAGCGAGACCCGGCTGAAGATTCCATCACTCGTCTCCTGCTGGGAGGTTCTCCTCGATCCTCTTGATGAACTTCATGCGGATTTCCGTCACGTTGTCTCCTCTCAGAGTGTCCTGGGCGAATCGAACATCCACCGCCATCTGGACCTGAACAGGAGAAAACCACGGCCATAACATTAACACCACTTGACTGATGATGTCAGAATAACATGATTATCTCAGTACAATGTCACAATGACGACCAGCATGAGGTTCTGGGCCGGACGACTGGGTCGGAACATCTCTAGAACTGCGGGCCTTGTTGGGCCCACAGTTTTGGAGATGTTCAGAACTTCAGAACTGCGGGCGTTCTTAGATCAAAGTGGTCTAAGGATCGGCTGGTGAACTGGTGACGGGGTCATGTGTGCATAAGCCTCACTGGTGCATGTTGGGATTGAAGGCAAACTCCTCTCCCCCGGACCCACTGACTACTTAAAAAAAGGTTCCTGCTGGTTCTGATAGGAAGGTATCAGAACACAAAACGCACCGTAAAGCTGCTCTGGGCAAATATGGGACCTTCAAAGCATAAAGCTGGTGGTTGTAATGTTACGGCTGATCGGTTCATGTATTTAAAAGTAGAGTGAACATCATCTTTTCTGGTTTTTATTAGACTTCCCTACTTTAAACAATTATTAAATTAAATTAAACAATATGTGCTTCACTCCATGTCAAACCAGTCGTCCCCAAAAAGTCCCCAATCCCCTGCGTTGTACAAACAATCCCAGTGATTGAACTCAAGGTAAATGTTATGTGTGAAACATAAACATGGAGTAAAATCTGATCCATAAAGGTTAGATCTCCTCCAGTCCATCCATCAGCACCACATTTGGACTAAATCCGATCAACGGCTAAGAACTTTTGGAGATACAGCTCCCTCTAGGGTCAGTAATATGCACTGACTTTTCCCAAGATCAATCCAGTCCTTCCTCTTACTAAGGTCTATGTGGGGATAAAATGTGAAAATGATCCCTGCCATAGTTCTTGATTCGTCGCCTGACCCTGAAGGACCTGCGGCGGCGTTCGATGGACATGAACCCTGAGGGTGAAACTCTCAGCTGTTCTTCCGGTGGGACATTCAGACTGATCAGACCCCCTACCATCTCCAGGGCTCCCCTCAGGACCCCACACAGCAGGTTGGAGTAGATGAGGGAGCTGTGGTGGTCCGGGAGCTCCACGAAGTCCACCAGCGGGTTGTTCTCCAGGACGAGGGAGAACTCGTCTCCTGCGGGGCTCCAGTTGCTCACGCTGGGGGTGACGCCCAGGTACATCTTAAACGCAACCTGGCAGCAGTCAGAAAGAAAGTAAGGACTTTACATTTAGTCGTTTTGGACACGCGCCATCTAAGAATAAAAACACAAAGATGAATTCTTCCTCCCCAAATCTCACTTTTAATGAACGTTACTGCTTTTATAACAGACTCTTAAACTAATCCTGTTTACTTTAACATACTTTAATAACAGTAGACTTGCTGAGCGGGAATTTAATCCTCTCATATATCTTGATATAGATATATATATTTTTAAAAATACAGCAGTTTCTCTGGACTGTAAACAAACATCCATGTACATTTAGGAAAATAAACAAGTATTATTAAAAATATTCAGTTGTTCATTCTCTAGTCAAAAACTACATTAGGATAAATCGCTTCAAATTGGATGCAGCCCACATAGGCCACGCCCAAAAAGGCCACGCCCACACGCAGAGAGGTATCCACGAGCGATGCAACGTCTAGGACTTGAAGGTCGGGGCAGTTGTCTGGTTCTCTCGACGTCATTAACAGATCACGCCGTTTCAAAAACATCACGTTAAACCCGACAGAAACGCGATACGATCATTTTAACACTGAGCCGGCCCGCTTTGGAACAATCCAGAGTCGTGCAAAGATTGAACAGGAAACTTCCAGGTACCTTAGCGATGACATCAGCGGTTTCTCTGAAATCCTGACACCTGCCGATGTTGGAGCGCGACAGGAAGTCCTCGATGAGACGCACACCGATGTTGTAACCCCTTGAATAAAAAAAGATGGAGACAAAGAAAGAGAAAGATGTGACATCACTCCTTCATTACACGTAGCTGCTTATCCTCTTCAGGGTCTCAGGGGCTGGAGCCTATCCCAGCTGACACTGGGCGAGAGGCGGGGTCAACCCGTGGATTCTAATCTGAACATGGTCATCCTGTCCCCGGCCAGAGGTCCAGAATCATTGCCTTCTAGGGTCCAGTGTTACACAGCAGCAGAAAGGTTCAGAAACATTAAGGCTTGTTTGGAATGTTGTGAGATCCAAACCCATAAATGTATTTTAATCTGATTTTGTGGGAAAAACAGCATCCAGCTAGGACATCCAAACAATCTTCTTTTTTTTTTGTTCCTCTAAATAAAAACCCATATTCATATTCTTCAAACGTCCCCAAGGGTTTCGGTGAAATTACAAGCATGTAGACGTGCCAGAAGAAAATAGATCCGGTCCCTCGGCGCTGGAGTCATGTGACGTGAATTGAGGCGATGAAAATCTTGCATAACGAACAAATTACATAAACGGGTATTTTCTGATATGTTTATGAGCATTTAGAGAGAATAAAATGTTCCATGTCCATGAATCAGCATAACCGGCTCGGCGCCAGGGTCCATAACTCCGGACCCTAGACGAGGGACACTCACATCTTGTCCAGTTGTTTGTTGACCTCTTCGTCGTTCTCGTAGTCTTTACAAAGCTGACTGACCAGCGCCCCGTACGTCAGCGTGAAGAGCTCGGAGTTCTACGACACAGAACGACATCATCGCAGACGTAAGAGAGTGTGTAAGTAAAAAAACAAGCTGTTATGTTAAACCGAACACTTCACTTCAGTTTAAGATGTAAACAGTAAATAGTAAAAAAGACATTTTTTAACAAATGAAGGGTATAAAAAATGCACTGCTGTTTTTTTTATTTATTATTATTATTTGTTTCACTAAGGGAATAAAACAAACACCTAAATGTTTAACTTTTAATTATTTTATGTATTATATTATTTTCATATCATCATAACATTATTTGTAAAATAAATTTAAAACAAAGACTATGGATGTTTCTACGGTTGACCCACAGGGACAAACGCTCTGCAGATTAAGAAAACACCTGCAAATTACAAAAAACATCTTACGACACAACAGAAGTGTTTCCAGAGGACACTTAAAAGTGACGCACCTCCAGACACCCTTTTTGAATGCTTCATTTAAAGAGGAGAACAGATGTGATACACAAACATTTCATAAGTTTAGATTAGCCATGTTAGCTTAGCTTATCTCTCGGGTCTCACGGTCATGTGACTCGGACTAAAACCTTAATCAGCATCATGAAAACAACGTATAAACCCGATAATGACGCACAGAACCCGACGCTGCAGGAAACAAGGTGTTTTATACCTGCTGAAGAAAACTCTTAACCACTTTCGCTCAAATTTACTCCTGCTGTCGCCATGGTTACGTGTTCACGCTGGTCATTAGAGCGTCAGCTACTAAAGCACTTCCTGTCTGAGGTCAGCTGGACTGAAGAGAATCTAACGCGTTGATCAATAAAGAATAATGAATAAACACTTTATTTTTAAGCTCATATTTTCATCTGCAATCAGCTGCTGCAGCTCTGAGACGCCTGATCTCTGATCTACAGTTAGAAAACAACAGTAAACAACTGTTTGTTTTCTCATTATCTCCAGGAAAACATCGCCGGACGTTATGCCTAGCGCCCAAAATATGAGACACAGTGGATTAAAACAAACACATGAAATGTTTGTGTATTATATCTGCTCTATTCTTTCAATTATGCGTCCAGGAGGTTCCTCTGGAAACACTTCCGTTGTGTTGTGGTATTAGCAGCTTATGTGTTGCCAGATTGATGAAGATATGTCTTTCTCCAAAAGTTGTTTCCAAACTCGAGGCTCCTCACAGATTTATGCACTTTTATTCCTTTAGCCTGTAAACAGAATCATTCTAAGCGGAAAAGAGACTTTAATCTATATTTATGTTTATGAGCAGGAATTCTCATCCTGATGCTAAAACAAGTCAAGGGTTAGAAGTCTCTCAACCTGACAGCAGCAATACGACATCATATGTTCTCTGAAAACAAAATACATCAATAAATGCAGGATAACGGACTTAATTTACGAATCATCTTAAGATTAAACGGGAACGGTCAATAAAGCTAATTACAAATATGGAGGCTACTTTTTTAGCTTGTGTGCTACACGGATTCCTATCACAGCCAGTTCCATTAAATTAACGAATTAAGATCTCGTTCATCAGGTTCGAAAACTTTCCTCGTATTTGACCTGTCCTTTGTCACAAAAACGTCCAGCTGGAGTGAATTCTAACTCGTAGACGTGAAATGTAGCCGACATTGACTTAGCGCTACCAGTTAGCATCGTGCTAGCCGGGCTAAACCAGTTAATCTCCTACCATCTTCTTGCTGTCTGTCGTTCGGTTGGACTGTCTGGACATTGTGGACAGGAGTTCGGTCGTACACAGGAGGCCACTCGAGATAAATCCTTTATTTATTTGATTCTGCTTTAGCAGTTATTTCCGTAATAGCAAGTGTAGTTCAACTTTCACTAATGTCAGGTGGAGTTGCAGGAACGTCCGGTCATACTTCAAATTAAAAGGGGACAGTTCCGCAAATACTTTGTGGATAATACAAAAGACATCGATGAAACAAAATTAGATTTGTTTTAAATACATTGAGTTAATAAATAAAGTCATTTTGTGATTACTTGAATGCAGGTCGAGTTCTTTTTTTAGATTATTTATTTTATTTTGAAGAACTGTAATCTCACTTCCTGCATTACTCACCCGCTTCACTCAGCTGTCCCATCTTATTTGTTTTTTCTTTTTGCTATTTTCCTCTCTATCGCCCCCTGGCCGTTTGGAGGAGAACAGCGGCCCATGGTGAAACAGCAGTTTTATTTCTCTAAACCTTCGTAATCTGATTGACCGCAGGATGGCGGTATACGTCACGTCTTTACAGTAAATAAACCAAGCAAGCGGACATAATTTACTTTATAAAGGAGGAGAATACAAATGAAACATGTTAATGACTAGTTTTACCCGACAAACAGCATTGTTTAGTAACAATATAAAATATTGTGTTTGTGTGAGTGTAGTGTGTGTGTGAGAGAGGGAGTGTGAGAGAGAGAGAGAGAGAGAGAGAGAGTGAGAGAGAGAGAGGGAGAGAGGGAGGGAGGGAGTGAGACATGAAACAGGAGGACTCGTTACTCTAGCAGTAGCAGGTTACAGATTCGTCCTAAAGTCGCTTCCTTGTCATTTGTATTTACCACAGTAGATTATTTCATGCTGGTTTCTTGATTCGGCTCTTTCCACCTCTAATAACTGCATGTCGGTTGCGGAAAAGCGAACATCCCATCGCGGTGAAACAAACTCGCGGGCTGTGGAGGAAGAGGAGGACCAGCGCAATGATGACGGGCAGATCGGTGAAAGACGTGGACAGATACCAGACTGTCCTCAACTCTCTGCTGGCGCTGGAAGAGAATAAATTCTGCGCCGACTGCAAATCTAAAGGTAGGTGTGTTTGTGTGTTTGTGTGCTGAGCATCATGAATGAATGAATGGACCCCCCTCCTCCACCCCTCCACCCCTCTTTACTACGCTACAAGCTGCAGCATCGTGTTCCTCATCCCTCCGCCGGTGGAGCTGGACCACGGTACCAGACCATCCTCACACCTTCATCTTCACCCTCAGTCTCCGCTGGTGGCTGTAGATGTGGATCAGACACGTGTTTCATCTAAAGAGGTTCGGAGGTTCCGGGTCCGTTCATTCTGACCGGGTCTCCTCGACATGACTTAATCCATGTTTTGTAATCAGGGAACCTCAGTGGCTGTAATAGTTACAGTAACGTGCTTTTCTTAACCCTTTAATGTCGTCATCGAGAGAGAAAAAAGTGAAAAAATAGCTTCTATAGCTTAGCTAATGCTCCTCCTCAGTGGGTCCTTTGACCTGTGGCGTCCCCCAGGGCGCAGCACTTGGCCCCTTACTTTTTTTGTGTATCCACTTTGCCACTGGGTCACATTATAAACAGGTTCAGTCAAGAAATAGTGGATTAAATGTGTGTGACCAAACAGTTGAGTGTGACATTAAAGGGTTGAATTCTCTCTAATACACTGTAAAAAACTGTGTGTAGAAATGACAGTAAAAACAAACAAACTGTCAAAGGGAAACAGTAAAAGAGACCATAACATTGTAAACGGTACATCCCCGTAGATGAGATGGTTCATTCCATTACATCAGGAAACAGTCAATCACGTTGTCTTTTACAGAACACAGAGTTTTACAGTGAAGATCAAAGTAAAATTCCAACAATGAAGTTATTTACTGTTTCTTTATTTAAGAGAATTCAACATATCTACTCTTTCAAAGTTTACCGCCCTTTACATTTTACCATTTAACAGTTTATGTTTATGTACCGTAGTTCCTAAGGACATTTTTTACAGTGCAGAAAGGGACAAAACGCTCTTTTAACACGAAGACTTTACTTTAAAACAACATTTGAAGGACGTGAGTTTTTCCTCCTGACAGTTTACTCAGGAATTTGTCGTCAGACTTTTCTAGGTGTGTTGTTGTTGTTTGTTTGTGTTTGTTTTTTGAGGGGGATGTCGGTGAAACTCGACACAAACATCGTGTTCTTGCACTCAGCGAGACTTTGAACGATGTCGTCAGCTGTTTACTGAACCGGTTGGGCCACACTGGTGTGTAAACGCTGATGTTTGGTTGTAAACACAGTCAACAGAACCGGTCTGGACTACTTCCTGTTTTGGAGTAAATCATCAACCAGTCACGTGACTTTAAAATGTTTCTAAACTTAAAGGTTATGTTCAGAACATTTTTCCACTTTAGGTTCAAACATTCGCATACTGTGAAAAAAAAAACAGTAATTTACGGTAAAATACCAGTAACTGTTGTTTCCAGTATTTTACTGTAAAAAATAGACGGTGACTATTTACAAACTGTTACGGTTATATAGTTAATTAATTATATAAAATTACAGTAAATCAACATTATTTTACAAACGTATACCGTTTTTTTAGCTTCTTCTGTCTGTAAAAATGATGGGATGCTTTTACTACATGGTTAAAGTTGGTTGTGTAAGTTTTCATACTAGAAAACCTTTTATTTGTACGGAAGAATGATTTTTACGGTAGAGGTATACTTGTGACGGTATGAAAGTCTTTCTAATACCGTTATTTATTGTTTCTTTATTGGATTTACTTCACCGTCTCTATTTCAGTCATTTAAAAGTTTACGGAACACTTCTCTGTATCTTCCACGACTCTTTAGGACATGAAGTTTTCACTCTTTAGACGGAGGAACACAAATATGACACTATTTTAACTTTTGTACTTTTTTTCTCAGATCAGGAACATTTTTGTTCCAGATGACTTTAATGACTGGATGAATTTAGATCCACCTGATTCACTCTCTTGAACTTGTTTTATTCTTCTGTGTTTATGATGACACGCAGAAATTCTCACAAACCACACCCCCTCAGCACCTTCAGCACCTTCAGTACCTTCAGTACCTTCAGTACCTTCAGCACCTTCAGCACCTTCAGTACCTTCAGTACCTCGTCTGTTAAATCAGACTTTGGGCCATATGGCGGCGTGACGAGGTTGCGTCTAATCTTGTTTGCTTTGACAGAGATTACTCTGTTTATCACCTTCCTTCATCTGGGCGAGTGTGAAAAGAAACATGAACTCAGGTTCAGACTCACGCCGCAAAAACACACACGAAACGCCGTCAGCGGCGCCATCGTGATTCAGGCCTCCTCCTCAGTCGAACCATGTTTCTGCTTTTTGACGGCAGGTACTGCCTCTGCTCACAACTTCCTGTTCCTCTTTTCCTCTGGACCTGGTTCTGTTCTGTAGTATTTCTTTTTTTATCACTTCCTCACAGTTTGACGCGTTTGTTAGTCTGTCAGACCATGAATGAGGAAATGAGGAAAAGGTGAGCGAGGCAGGTGCATAATGTAGTCACACTTAAACGTCTGGCTGGAGTGTCAAGGGGATGTGTGTGTGTGTGTGTGTGTGTGTGTGTGTGTGTGTGTGTGTGTGTGTGTGTGTGTGTGTGTGTGTGTGTGTGTGTGTGTGTGTGTGTGTGTGTGTGTGTGTTTGTATGTATGTGTGTGTGTGTGTGTGTGTGTGTGTGTGGGTGTGTTTGCATAAAAGCCTTCCTCTTTCATTGTCTCCGTTCTACTTGTGTGTTTATGTACAAACTGAGGTCCGGTTGCCGTAGAGATGTTACCTGGTGATACCAGCTCTTCACCTCCTCCACCAGCAGACCCCTCCCCTTCACACCCATTTATCCCCTCCAATCAGAGGCCAGCAGGGATCTCCAGTCGAACAGGGAGGGGATTGGCTGGTGGGGTCCCCTGTTGGAGGGTCGTACGACAGCATCAGTAAAATTCCAGGAAGACCCTTCATCTCTGATTGTTATCACATCTTACAAACCTTATCGGATCTGAATCTGGTTCTGGTTCTGAGGAAACTTTCTGATTTATTTTGGAGTTTCATAATTCTGGGTTTTTATGTTTCCTGTTTTATTTTGAAAGTCTTCCTCTTATCACATCTCTTGTGTTAAACTTCCTGTCATTGTTCCTTCTTGTGAAGTGATCCGCCCTTTTGTTCCTTGTGCTTCCTGTTTCTATTTCTTCTTCTACTTCCTCTCTTTCCCTGCATGTCTTCTTTTTTCCTTTTATTTAATGTCAGTGGGTTTCACTCTCCCTCCTCTCTCTGACTGTCTCACCTGTGTCCCCCTCCTCTTTCTGACTGTCTCACCCGTGTCTCCCTCCTCTCTCTGACTGTCTCACCTTTGTCTCCCTCCTCTCTGACTGTCTCACCTGTGTCTCCCTCCTCTCTCTGACTGTCTCACCTGTGTCTCCCTCCTCTCTCTGACTGTCTCACCTGTGTCTCCCTCATCTCTAACCGTCTCACCTGTGTCTCCCTCCTCTCTCTGACTGTCTCACCTTTGTCTCCCTCCTCTCTGACTGTCTCA
>VRLP01008037.1:0-10000 GCA_009660295.1 Lophius piscatorius
ATATATATATATATATATATATATATATATATATATATATATATATATATATATATATATATATATATATATATGTATATATATATATATATATATATATATACGTATATATATATATATGTATATATATGTATATGTATATATATGTATATGTATATATATGTATATGTATATATATGTATATATATGTATATGTATATATATGTATATGTATATATATGTATATATGTATATATGTATATGTATATGTATATATGTGTATATATATATACACACACACACACACACACTGGATCAGTGCATATCTGCTCCTCCCTCTGTCTGTGGACAGGAAGCAGTGATAAGAGGATGCCGTGTCTGTGACCGTCATGGCGCCGCACCTCCAACCCTCCTCACTCCACAGACATATTTATCATACCGTCCTTCTCTTCTCATGTAAACAGGAAGCAGTCTCAACGCCATCTATCGTTACTACAGCAACAGAGGGCAAAGACCCAGGATGAGCTGGAGCGTAATCGACCGCTGGCCCACACACCCTCTGCTGGTGGAGGTTAGACACACACACACACACACACACACACACACATGTACATTCACACACACACACACATGTACATTCACACACACACCCTCTGCTGGTGGAGGTTAGACACACACACACACACACACACACATGTACATTCACACACACACCCTCTGCTGGTGGAGGTTAGACACACACACACACACACACACATGTACATTCACACACACACCCTCTGCTGGTGGAGGTTAGACACACACACACACACACACACACACACACAGACACACACAAACATGTTTGAATCAGGAAGACATGGTGACAGCTAACGAGCTGACGGTCACCAGTGTGTCGTCATGGTAACCAGGAAGCATGGATCTATTTTTGCATCACAACATGCTGCAGAGGAACAACATGAACTTTAAAAGTTTGGAAAATCAACATTTTTAATGAAAGTCTGTGTGTGTGTCTGTGTGTGTGTGTTTGTGTGTGTGTGTGTTTGTACGTGTGTGTGTGTTTGTACGTGTGTGTGTGTGTTTGTACGTGTGTGTGTGTTTGTACGTGTGTGTGTGTTTGTACGTGTGTGTGTGTGTTTGTACGTGTGTGTGTGTGTGTACGTGTGTGTGTGTGTACGTGTGTGTGTACGTCTCTGGTTATGTGTGTGTGTGTGTACGTCTCTGGTTATGTGTGTGTGCGTACGTCTCTGGTTATGTGTGTGTGTGTGTGTGTGTGTGTACGTCTCTGGTTATGTGTGTGTGTGTGTGTGTGCGTACGTCTCTGGTTATGTGTGTGTGTGTGTGTGTGTGTGTAGTGTTTTGCAGAACACGTTGATAAGGAGCTGCAGAAGTTTCCAGCAGAGAAGAGGGATGATGTGGTCATTCTGTTCTCGGCTCACTCCCTCCCCATGGCGGTGAGTCACTCAAACATCTCCTCATCACATTCTTCGTCACGGGAGATGAAGAATGTGTTTCCTGCTCTGCCTGTGTTCAGGTCAAAGTTCACCTCTGTCCTAGCGTGTCCTGGTTCTGGTACCGCTGTAGTAGCAGTAGCATTTTTTCTTCTTATGTTTGGGTTTGGCCATCAGTGGTCATGTAGGATTGATGCCACAACGCTACTGACCCTGGTTCTCCATAATCACTGACTTCATATCGCCTCCTTTGAGTCTTGTACGGTACCGCCGCTGACGGTACCGCCGCTGACGGTACCGCCGCCGTCTTCTGTTTGCAGGTTGTGAACAGAGGAGACCCGTATCCACAGGAAGTTGGAGCCACAGTCCAGAGAGTCATGGAGAGACTGGGACACTGTAACCCCTACAGGCTGGTGTGGCAGTCCAGGGTGAGTCACACACACACACACACACACACACACACACTGAAACACACGCACACACACACACACACACACACGCACAGAAAAACACACACACGGCGTTAGGGGCGGTGGCGGCTGAGAGCGATAGAACCTGTGACACTGAAGGTTCTGAAATGAGACTATGTGGACAAACTGGTGCTGAATGTGAAAGGCATACTACACAATTAATGTTAATACTAATATTAATATTAACGTTAGTATTAGTATTAATACTAATATTAATGTTAATACTAATGTTAATATTAGTATTAATATTAACAACATTAACATTAGTATTAACATTAATATTAACATTAATATTAGTATTAATACTAATATTAATGTTAATATTAATGTTAATACTAATGTTAATACTAATGTTAATGTTAATATTAACAACATTAACATTAGTATTAACATTAATATTAACGTTAATATTAACATTAATATTAGTATTAATATTAATGTTAATATTAATACTGTCTTCTTCCTGGTGTTAACATGCCTACAAGTTGGACTTACTTTAGTCCCGGTTTTAAATGAGTTTTGGGCCATCAGATCACAAGTGGACACCGAGACACATCACTGTTTACAGCTGTCTGTCGCGAGACACATCACTGTTTACAGCTGTCTGTCGCGAGACACATCACTGTTTACAGCTGTCTGTCGCGAGACACATCACTGTTTACAGCTGTCTGTCGCGAGACACATCACTGTTTACAGCTGTCTGTCGCGAGACACATCACTGTTTACAGCTGTCTGTCGCGAGACACATCACTGTTTACAGCTGTCTGTGGAGACGCGTCTCCACACGTGTCAGCTGACATCTGGTGTTCATATTTCCCTGCTGCCTGTGGCACTTTTGCTAAAAGGTCAAAGGGCATTGCACGTCGTCGTCAGTCATGTCAGTCACTCATGTCAGTCACTCATATCAGTCAGTCATATCAGTCAGTCATATCAGTCAGTCATATCAGTCAGTCATATCAGTCAGTCATATCAGTCAGTCATGTCGGTCAGTCATGTCGGTCAGTCATGTCGGTCAGTCATGTCGGTCAGTCATGTCGGTCAGTCATGTCGGTCAGTCATGTCGGTCAGTCATATCGGTCAGTCATATCGGTCACTCATGTCAGTCATATCAGTCAGTCATGTCGGTCAGTCATATCAGTCAGTCATGTCGGTCAGTCATGTCGGTCAGTCATGTAAGTCAGTCATGTCGGTCAGTCATGTAAGTCAGTCATGTAAGTCAGTCATGTCGGTCAGTCATGTCGGTCAGTCATGTCGGTCAGTCATGTCGGTCGGTCATGTCGGTCGGTCATGTCGGTCGGTCATGTCGGTCGGTCATGTCGGTCGGTCATGTCGGTCGTCATGTCGGTCGGTCATGTCGGTCGGTCAGTCATGTCGGTCAGTCATGTCGGTCGGTCAGTCATGTCGGTCAGTCATGTCATGTCAGTCATGTCATGTCAGTCAGGTCATTTCAGTCAGTCATTTCAGTCATGTCGGTCAGTCATGTCGGTCAGTCATGTCGGTCAGTCATGTCGGTCAGTCATGTCGGTCAGTCAGGTCATTTCAGTCAGGTCATTTCAGTCAGTCATTTCAGTCAGTCATTTCAGTCAGTCATTTCAGTCATGTCAGTCAGTCATGTCGGTCAGTCATGTCGGTCAGTCATGTCGGTCAGTCATGTCGGTCAGTCATGTCGGTCATGTCGGTCAGTCATGTCGGTCAGTCATGTCGGTCAGTCATGTCATGTCAGTCATGTCATTTCAGTCAGGTCATTTCAGTCATGTCAGTCAGTCAGTCATGTCAGTCAGTCAGTCATGTCGGTCAGTCATGTCGGTCAGTCATGTCGGTCAGTCATGTCGGTCAGTCATGTCGGTCGGTCCCTCCCTCCCTCCCTACAATATTCACGTAGGGACTCGTCCAGCTGTTGAGACTGACATGTCCAAAAGTGAAGAACCGTAGAAACGTAGAGCTGATCGCCACGAGACTCTGAGGAGCGACCAGAACCGATGACGTATTTCCTGCTATTTCTGGAACTTATTTTATACAACACCTAATTGATAATCGCTCAGAAGTGAATTTTCAAAGTGTCCCGTGAGTTAAAACTTTGTGGATCATCAGAACTGGAATGATACCAGGATCCAGATCAAACGCCAAAACCTGTTCCATCGTTCCTCGGATCGTCCCTGCTCTTTCTTCTGGTCACCACAAGATGGCGCCACCGGTCTGTGTGGTACTGCAGACCACTCCTCACGCTTTTCAGGGGAGGGGGGGGGGGGATTCTGTCACACATGAATTCTGGGAAACTTGAGGGGAAATGGACAGTTTAGATGTATTTTAATAGTTTAGATGTATTTATGTAGAAAGAATCTTGGAGGAAGTGTGTTAATCCAGCAGAGGAAAGTAAAAGTTCCTCAGCTACAGGAGCAGTGATGAAGAGTACGAGGGCGGTCCTGCAGTCGTCTCCAGCGGTGACCTCCACAAACTCAAACCCAGCATGAGGTCCAGGCGACCTGCTTCTAAACTAGGACACGGCTTGACGCCATTTTTTCTCCTCGTTTTTCAGTCCATCCAACGTTGTAATGTGGCGACCATGTGGTCCCGCCCACCGATCACACACTGCCTATCAGAGACCACGCCCCTTTCAGGTTTCCTGCCAAATAATGTCTTTACATCATGTCTTCATGCGTTTGTTGTCTCAGGTGGGGCCCATGCCGTGGCTCGGCCCCCAAACGGACGATGTCATAAAGGGTCTTTGTGAACGAGGGAAGAAGAACCTCCTGCTGGTGCCCATCGCCTTCACCTCCGACCACATAGAGACGCTCCACGAGCTGGACATCGAGTACAGCCAGGTGCTGGGCGAGGAGGTAAGGAGGAGAAAACCCAAAGCCCACCTTCCTGCCGTTGAGGCGGCTTTTCTGTCTGTTCAAAGAATCACGTGACGTCTTCAGGGCGGGTTAGGGTTGATGTAGGGTTTAGGGCGGCAGAAGTGGGCGTGTCCGAGGTTTCAGCTGCAGCTGTGTCCTCTGGCGGTGGGACGCAGCAGTCAGGTGAGCAGCGATCAATCCTCACAGACTGACTGACAGAAGTCCTCACGGGTCATCATTGTTCAAAGATATTCTCCCCATCCCAACGTGTCCTCAGTGTCCCAACGTGTCCTCAGTGTCCCAACGTGTCCTCAGTGTCCCAGCGTGTCCTCAGTGTCCCAGCGTGTCCTCAGTGTCCCAGCGTGTCCTCAGTGCCCCAGCGTGTCCTCAGTGCCTCAACGTGTCCCAACGTGTCCTCAGTGTCCCAACGTGTCCTCAGTGTCCCAACGTGTCCTCAGTGTCCCAGCGTGTCCCAACGTGTCCTCAGTGCCCCAACGTGTCCCAACGTGTCCTCAGTGCCCCAACGTGTCCCAACGTGTCCCAACGTGTCCTCAGTGTCCCAACGTGTCCTCAGTGTCCCAACGTGTCCTCAGTGCCCCAGCGTGTCCTCAGTATCCCAGCGTGTCCTCAGTATCCCAGCGTGTCCTCAGTGCCCCAGCGTGTCCTCAGTGCCCCAGCGTGTCCTCAGTGCCCCAGCGTGTCCTCAGTGCCCCAGCGTGTCCTCAGTGCCCCCGGTGTCCCAACGTGTCCTCCTCAGTGTCCCAACGTGTCCTCCTCAGTGTCCCAACGTGTCCTCCTCAGTGTCCCAACGTGTCCTCCTCAGTGTCCCAACGTGTCCTCCTCAGTGCCCCAGCGTGTCCCAATGTGTCCTCAGTGCCCCAGCGTGTCCCAATGTGTCCCAACGTGTCCTCAGTGTCCCAACGGTCCTGACTGACAGGTCCTCTCTGTCCCGACCAGCTTGACACAATTTTCCTCACTGTTGTGAATCTTGACTTTTTTTTCCATGTGGACCGACACTAATGAGCCGTAACATAACGACCACACAGGTGACAGGTGGAGCCGGACAGACGGTGATGATCTGGTGACCCGTCAGAGGGTTGGATGTTTTGTCCTGAAGTCGATGTAGGGAGCAGGAAACAGAACTACCTGGTGACGCCATAGAGCTGCTTCTGTTTCAAAGGGACCCCCACACTGTATAAACAGGTGGTTATAATGTTCTGGCCTACTGCTGTGTGGTCAGGCGTCTGTTTACCTGCGTGGTCATGCGTCTGTTTACCTGCGTGGTCAGGCGTCTGTTTACCTGCGTGGTCAGGCGTCTGTTTACCTGCGTGGTCATGCGTCTGTTTACCTGCGTGGTCAGGCGTCTGTTTACCTGCGTGCTCAGGCGTCTGTTTACCTGCGTGGTCAGGCGTCTGTTTACCTGCGTGGTCAGGCGTCTGTTTACCTGCGTTCTCACGAGAGGGTTGTTGTCTGTGTTCCTCCTCAGTGTGGCGTGGAGAACATCAGGAGGGCAGAGTCGTTGAACGGGAACCCTCTCTTCATGAAGGTACGCTCCTCACACACCGGGCCTCCTCCTAGAACAGAACAGAACAAGACCTGATAAAGGAGGGGGCGGCGCTCCCACCACAGAAGAAGAGGGAGCAGCAGGTTCTGTGAATGAAGTGAACTCCAGGCAGGAGACGGTCAATAAATGGATTCCTTTCTTCCTTCTTCCTCGGTTCCTTCTGTCTTCCTCTCCACCCCACCTTCATCCTCACCCCTGTAACCTCTCACAACAGGCCACTCCTGTGTGTGTGTGTGTGTTTGTAAGAGTGTGTTTGTAAGAGTGTGTGTGTGTGTGTGTGTGTGTGTGTGTTTTTAAGAGTGTGTGTATGTGTTTGTAAGAGTGTGTGTTTGTAAGAGTGTGTGTGTTTGTTTGTAAGAGTGTGTGTGTATGTGTTTGTAAGAGTGTGTGTGTGTGTATGTGTTTGTAAGAGTGTGTGTGTGATAGTGTGTGTGTGTGTGTTTGTTAGTTGCTGGTTACTGAAGGATGGGTTCCGTGGTCTACTTGTAGTTTCTCAGACTGCTGGATACAGATCATCGGGTTCAGAACCGGGTCTTTCTTATGTCGGTGTTTGATCTTAGATTCATCAAATGAATATTTCATCACTCCTTATTTAGACATTCTTACCCTTTCATCTTTTCTCCTTCATTCTCTCCGACTCCTTATTTATATATAGTTTGATTCTAAAGCAGCGGTCAGCAGTTAAATGTGTCCAGAGTTAATGACCTGAGAGAGGTCATTCTTCTGATCACATTCAAACGACACACGTCACTCAAGGACATGTAACTGTCAGCTTGACTTTGATGTTCCTGTCAATCATCACTCTCATGTCCTCCTCAGCTGATCAGCTGTGACAGGAACTCAAGACACTTATCAGAAACGGATGGACTTTGATTCATGTGTGGGTTATTATAAACACATACACCACCAGAAAAATAACTCCTCCTCTCTCCTTACTAAGTCCTGTTCACCAGATAATAACTCCTCCCCACTCCCACTAAGTCCTGTTCACCAGATAATAACTCCTCCTCTCTCCTTACTAAGTCCTGTTCACCAGATAATAACTCCTCCCCACTCCCACTAAGTCCTGTCCACCAGATAATAACTCCTCCTCAGTAGTAACTCCCTCCTTTCTAAATCTTCCCAGTGAAACTATAAGGAATTAAATCCTGACTTAATATATTTGACATAATAACCATATACTAGAGTTTGTGTCTCCGTCTGTGCCTCAGTGGAGACGGAGACACGTCTCTGTAGGACAGAGTCTGAAGTAACGGCTTACCATGTAAACCCTCCATCGGTCTGTCCTCCATGATGAACACCTCTGTCCTTCCTCCTGTCCAGGCTCTGGCTGACCTGGTCCAGTCCCACCTCAAGTCCAACCAGCCCTGTTCTCGCCAGCTGACCCTCCGCTGCCCCCTCTGCACCAACCCCACCTGTGGAGAGACCAAGGCCTTCTTCGCCAGCCAGACCCTCTCCTAGAGGGACAGGGGGGTCCCTCATGCAGCTGTGCTACCTGTCACTCATCCTTCTTCAACCATCCACACACACACACACTCACACTCACACACACACTCACACACACACTCACACTCACACTCACACTCACACTCTCTCTTCTCTCTCTCTCTCTCTCTCTCTCTCCCAAACACTCGCTAACACACACACACAAACACACTTTCTCTCTCTCTCTCTCCCTCTCTCTCTCACACTCACACACTCACACACTCTCTTCTCTCTCTCTCTCTCTCAAACACTCGTTCACACATACACACACACTCACACTCTCTCTTCTCTCTCTCTCTCTCTCTCTCTCTCTCCCAAACACTCGCTAACACACACACACAAACACACTCTTCTCTCTCTCCCTCTCTCTCTCACACTCACACCCCCTCCAGCAGGAGGGTCCGTTCTGCAGGGAACGCCACATCAAGACGTGTTTTGATGGTTTCCTCAGCAGTCAGACGTTTGTTTTAGTCCACCTTCATCTCCCTGAACGAGAAACACTCCTCATCACAGGAACCGGCTCTGTTGAGGTTCTGATGAGGTTCTGATGCACCAAAAATACAGTTTGTTGTCTGAACAGCAACTGAAGGAGTCAGAAGATGTTTTTGCCGATTGAAGAACACACCTCAGCAGCGATGAAGATGTTCCGTCCGGCAGATTCAAACAAACGTCCATCTGAAGACGCCGTCGGTTCCCGTCCCTGCAGGACCCGCCGCTCAGCTCGCAGTAACGCCGCAGAGACGAAACCCTTGCACTATTTTTTGTTTACCTTCATCATAGAACAACTTCCTTGCTGACGGTCCTGTCGCTCAGCCCCTGCAGACTCCCCTCAGAGACCCCGTTTCTCTACCTGTTGGTGCTAAACGACATAACGACGACACAACACGATGGGATGCTCGTGTCGCCGTCGCCTCCCGCCATCGACCCGCCTCCAAATAACCCCGCCCATCAGGCGGCAACCCCTGCAATGTGATTGGAGGAGGCGGAGCTCCTCAGAGCGCCTCCCAGGAACCTGCTGTGACGAGACGGCAAGATTTAAGGTTAACCATGATTGTGTCAAACGTCGTGGAGGAAGAGAAACTGATGACCATCTCAGCAGTCAGTAAGGGGTCATAGGGCGATCAGCCATAACATTAGAACCACAGGCAGAGGAAATCCGAATAGCAACATCTCATTGCCGTGGTTAC
Source organism: Lophius piscatorius (assembly GCA_009660295.1). Lineage (NCBI taxonomy): Eukaryota > Metazoa > Chordata > Actinopteri > Lophiiformes > Lophiidae > Lophius > Lophius piscatorius. The sequence continues at coordinate 8,974 of VRLP01008037.1, forward strand.
CTGTCAGTGGGTGGGCTAGATTAGCATGAGGATGGGAGACACTTGGACCATGATGGTTAGACCCCCAGAGCTGCAGGTCTTGTTGGGTCGTCCTGGACCTGCAGAGGTTAGAACCTACCATAGTACCCAGTGTTGTCTGCTCCCAGAGAAAAGCTGAAAAGGTGGATCCTGGTTCTGGTAGAAGGTGGTTTTAATGTTATGGCTGTAGAGATTTTAAAAACCTGACGGCATGCGTTCTGTTTTCCTGCTCCCTGCTGACGTCCGAAGTTTCATGTCCATCATCATCATCATCATCATCATGGACGCTCTTCAGACGGTGCAAAACAAAATTCTGCGTTAAATCATAATTGAATGACCTCTGACCCGGTTCCACCTGCGCTCCTATGCCCTGACGATTATGTGCCTTTCCACACCGACGCCTCACGACTGCTGGGCTCGTAGGCTATGTCGCCTTCATGTGTGCCGATGGGAAAAATCCTCCCTCACCTCTGAACCCATCCGTGCCTCTGTGACCCGGGGCGTCACAGGCCCCGCCCCCACCGGGAGGCTCAGACTGTCCGTGTTCGGGAGTTTAAGCGCGCACGTTTAAACTGGTTGTTGAACAGGAGATGATGATGATGATGATGTCATCAGCTAACAGTGAGTTTACCAGATACCAGGACATTTCTCCCAGCCACGCCTCCTCCTCCTCTTCCTCTTCCTCGGTGACAGTTTCACCTGATTAACCTTTACAAATATGTAACGGGCCTAATGTCAGCTAAATGTGTGTTGTTTGAATCAAGCTAACGAAATTCAGTATAAAGCACTAACGGCTGTCCCAATATGGAATAGCTCTTGTGCTAGCTTGTTAGCCAGGTAGCCTAGCAGAGGCTAACTAATGCTCTATAAAACAAATAACTCTCACCGCTGAACTCAATCACTTCCTGTTGGTGATGAATTTAAAATAGTGTTGTGCTTCATGTTTTTGTAGCTTAGCTTCAAACTAGCATTAAAGGACGATTCCGCTGCTCTGACTCAGAGCCTTTAA
>VRLP01008037.1:15000-18595 GCA_009660295.1 Lophius piscatorius
GTCACTACTTTTATTTTGGTAGGGAGGGAACCAAAACCAGGTGTACATCCGGACCTCCACGGCATGAAGTTCATGGTCCAGGTTACGAGACACTCATGGTTTCCCTGAAAACTGTAGAGGTCCTTCTTTAGACCACCACAAGGTTCTAAACACTGCAAACCAGGAACACCCAACCGGACCTGTAGTTCTGGAGATGTTCTGAACCAGTCCTCTAGAAATCACAATCTGGTACACACTGTGTGAGTAATCTATTACTGTGTGTGAGTAATCTGTTACTATGTGTGAGTAATCTATTACTGTGTGTGAGTAATTTGTTACTATGTGTGAGTAATCTATTACTGTGTGTGAGTAATCTGTTACTATGTGTGAGTAATCTATCACTGTGTGTGAGTAATCTGTTACTGTGTGTGAGTAATCTGTTACTATGTGTGAGTAATCTGTTACTATGTGTGAGTAATCTATCACTGTGTGTGAGTAATCTGTTACTGTGTGTGAGTAATCTGTTACTATGTGTGAGTAATGTGTGAGTAATCTGTTACTATGTGTGAGTAATCTGTTACTATGTGTGAGTAATCTGTAACTGTGTGTGAGTAATATATTACTATGTGTGAGTAATCTATTACTATGTGTGAGTAGTATTTCTCTCCTCTGATGTTTGTAGATCAAAGGCTCTGACATCATTATGTTACAGAAACATGAAAGTAAACAATCAGTGAATTTGTTCACAAACTCTTTCATAACTTCTTCATCACATTTGATAGAAATACCACAAAGTTCTTGTTCTTCTACACAGTTTCTGGGGGTCAGAACCAGGAGGACTCTCTGTTTGGACCAGCTGGACAGACAATGGACCCAGAACGGGACAAAAATGTGATTCTGGCTGTAAAATACCGCCTGTGTCCACTAGGGGGAGAATCATTCTCACACTTTGACCTTTGATCTGGACATAACTTCAGGGTTTTATTCAAATCTGGTTCTGTACAGTGTAAAACCCGTGTTTGAGGTCCGTCTTTCAGCTTGATGTAAACGAGTGCATCAGATCTCACTTAACAACGGCTCATCTTGTCCAGAACCCAAACCCTGGAACCAGAACCGATGACTTTTTCCCATGATGCCAGGCGGAGCAGAGACACAAAAGGCGCTGGATGGTCGGTTGATGGATAAAACCATCGTGATTTCTTTATTGTTTTTTTCCTTCTTTTGTACATAGAGTGGAACAACATTAATTCATTCATCAAATATCTCCTTCCTGTTTGATCGTTTTATTCCACACCACAAGTCGTCAGTCACTTCTCTTTTTCTGTTACAACCAAAGTTAAGAAAACAAACAAAAAAAATCCATCCTGTGATTTTATTACTGTGTGACAGTAATAAAATCAAAAAGTAGAAACAGTGGAGAACAGAAATGAAGAGGAAGGAATGAAGGATTCTGTGAGTTGATGCTTCGGGCAGGAATCTGAATATTTAAAGAGACGGCGCTCAGGTCACGTTTGTCACGAAGCCACGAAAAACACAAAAGAACTGGGCTGTGACCTTTGACCCCTCACGCTCAGGGGTCCCAGAATCAGATCGTTTTGGATTTCTTTCCGTCCTGATTCCCCCTCCTTTGTAAAATATTCTTAAAGTGGTGCTCGTGTTGAATAAATCCTCTTCACAGGACTGAAGGTGACATCAGCGCCGACGGTTAATAATAATAATAATAATAATAATAATAATACGGTTAGACGTTACGCCGCGACGACTGGAACTAAAAAGAAAGTTTTTTAAATTCAGCCCAATATTCCAGTTGGTGAAAGAAATACTGTCGTTGGTCTGAAGGTGAGTGCGACAGGAAGTGCCCCTAAATGTACTTCCTTTAAGGAACACTGCATGAACTTTGAGGCATTAATCTAATACTAATTAACAATCTGATGTATTATTATTCATTCATATCCCATAATGTTAGGGGCTGTTTACAAAGTGCAACGGACAAAAATGTCCTTTAAGTTGAAACAAGCAGTCGTAAAGTACGAAGAGCAGTTTAGCCATCTAGTTAGCATGTTGCTAGCAAACGAACTTCGGCGAAAGGAAACGTCACAAATCCGGAACATTTTCCTTTTTCCATTTGAAACGAGTTAAAACATTTAGTGAATAAAACGTTTGTTGATAAACGCTCCAGTAAACGATCGTCGCTGACCTCGGTGTCGGCGCTGATGCTCCACCCTCTGGAACAGAGTTTCCTGTGCGCAGGTCAAGGGTCACACTAATACCAGACGCAACTCAAAGGCCTGTGGGCGGAGCTTATATGTGGGGGATGAAATGACGGGTGATGATAATAAGGTTAATCGTAAGAATCACGATGCAGTACACGGCTAGCTAATCGTAAATATACACATGCATAAAATGGGCGCTACGGCGCCGCGCTGTGAACGACGTGACCAGAAAACAAGAGCGTGAAAATAAAGGGATGGATCACAGAAGCCGGCGTCGTTATAATACTGGAATCATTCCATAACCAGGAGGGGGAATCCCCCGACAAAAATAAAGAACTCTCTCCACCCAGCAGACGTCGTGAGAGCGACGGTGAAACATCAAAGAGAGCAGACAAGAAGACGAACATTTTTCAATTCACCTTTTTGAACCGTTAGAGAAAAAATATAAATGTGTAAAGCTTCGACACCCACATTTGTTTGGCTCAACAGTTACAGGGACCAAAAGGAACAGGAAGAAAAGCAGGTGAGATATTAAGGACAGGCTACGAGAACATCATCCTAACGCTAGTGTCTATGAGGTAAGGGGCGCGGCCTGTGCCGACTCCACCAGTCTGCCTCCACCGTTTCACCGCTAAAGCTTTAGAACCTTCAGCAGGAGGAGAGGAAGGATGAGAGGACAGAGAATGAAGGGATGCCTGATTGGTTCCTTGGTGTGAAGGTCGGAGAACCATCGCTTCTGTCTGCTACCGGTTTTACTCCGGGTTCTGGGGGGGCGGAACCCATCCCGTCTGACGGAACCATCACCGTTTCGCCGACGCGTAGTGACAAACAACGACCCACATTCAGTCCTACCGCGATAACGTTCAACGATTCACCTTTCATGTCCGTGTTTCAGGTCGTCGACGTGTCGGGAATAAAGTCGACGTGTCGGGAATAAAGTCGACGTGTCGGGAATAAAGTCGACATGCTGGGAATAAAGTCGACATGCTGGGAATAAAGTCGATGTGTCGGGAATAAAGTCGACATGCTGGGAATAAAGTCGACGTGTCGGGAATAAAGTCGACATGCTGGGAATAAAGTCGACGTGTCGGGAATAAAGTCGACATGCTGGGAATAAAGTCGACGTGTCGGGAATAAAGTCGACGTGTCGGGAATAAAGTCGACGTGTCGGGAATAAAGTCGAAGTGTCGGGAATAAAGTCGACATGCTGGGAATAAAGTTGACGTGTCGGGAATTAAGTCGACATGCTGGGAATAAAGTCGACGTGTCGGGAATAAAGTCGACATGCTGGGAATAAAGTCGACGTGTCGGGAATAAAGTCGACATGCTGGGAATAAAGTCGACGTGTCGGGAATAAAGTCGACGTGTCGGGAATAAAGTCGACGTGTCGGGAATAAAGTCGA
>VRLP01008038.1:0-15000 GCA_009660295.1 Lophius piscatorius
ATAATATAATATAATATAATATAATATAACATAATATAATATAATATAATATAATATAATATAATATAATATAATATAATATAACATAATATAATATAATATAATATAATATAATATAACATAATATAATATAATATATATTTCTAACCCGACCCGTTTGGGTCAGGACCAGTATTAACAGCGACTGGAACAGTCTGGTTATCGGTACCAGCAGTAACTACAGATGGAGGCAGATGATGCAGGTAACAGAGGGGTCAAAGGTGAAGCGGGGGAAAACCAGTCCTCAGAACTCTGCTGCCAGACCATGAACCCAATCATCAGTAGGAGGAGGAGGAGCAGGAGGAAGATGAGGCTGATGATGAGGAGGAAGGTGCAGCTCTTGAACAAGAACAGGGACCTGAAGCGGGTTTCCTCTCAGGGTGTCACTCCGGTCCAGAAGATGAGGTCCAGATAGAAGCAGACCTCAAAGCCTCCAGATGTAAGGATCCAAACATCTGATGGAAACAGAACCAGAACACAGAACCAGAACACAGAACACAGAACCAGAACACAGAACCAGAACACAGAACCAGAACACAGAACACAGAACCAGAACACAGAACCAGAACACAGAACACAGAACACAGAACACAGAACCAGAACACAGAACCAGCAGGAGGAACTTCAGGATCTGATCCGATGATGTTCACAAAGAGATGAACTTCTCCGCCGTCTTTGCCGTCAACCAGGGAACCTTCCCACAATGCATCTGGTTAATGAACCTGGACAGTTTCTCTGTGTGAACCTGTGTAAAGTAATCAGATTACTTTATAAATAAATGCAGCAGGAAAGTTAAAATATCATAAACGACATGAAAAAACACAAACTTGTACCGAAGTATAGAACTCGAGTAAATGTACTTAGTTACTTTCTGCCTTTAACATTTAGAACAGGATTAGGAATCGATAAACATCCAATAATAATCAGAACATTTGTTTTTATACCTTTATACTTTTACTGGAGTGAAGTTTTAAATGCAGTACTTTTACATGTAGTGGAGTATTTTCAAAACGGGGTATTACAAGTTTTATAGAACTTGAGAGTTTTACAGTATTTGTTCTCTGTCTCTGCTGAACGTCCACCAGATGGCGCCACTGGACTTATGATGAACCAGAATGTAGCAGCAGAAGGACATGGAGCCCTAGAGGGTCACCCTCACCTCCTCACCTCCACCTCCTCTCCTCTCTACGCTCCTCTCCTCTCCTCTCTACTCACCTCACCTCCTCTCCTCTCTACTCCTCTCACCTCCTCTCCTCTCCTCTCCTCTCCTCTCCTCTCTACTCACCTCACCTCCTCTCCTCTCTACTCCTCTCCTCTCCTCTCCTCTCCTCTCTACTCACCTCACCTCCTCTCCTCTCTGCTCCTCTCGTCTCTACTCCTCTCACCTCCTCTCCTCTCCTCTCTACTCCTCTCTACTCCTCTCCTCTCCTCTCTACGCTCCTCTCCTCTCCTCTCTACTCACCTCACCTCCTCTCCTCTCTACTCCTCTCCTCTCTACTCCTCTCACCTCCTCTCCTCTCCTCTCCTCTCCTCTCCTCTCCTCTCCTGAACACAGTGACAGTAGAATGTACTTTTATTTTGTATGTATTAGGTGCGTATTATGTGTGTATTATGTGTGTATTATGTGCGTATTATGTGTGTATTATGTGTGTATTATGTGCGTATTATGTGTGTATTATGTGTGTATTATGTGTGTATTATGTGTGTATTATGTGTGTATTAGATGTGTATTATGTGTGTATTCTGTGTGTATTATGTGTGTATTAGGTGTGTATTATGTGTGTATTTTGTATGTATTATGTGTGTATTATGTGTGTATTTTGTGTGTATTAAGTGTGTATTATGTGTGTATTTTGTGTGTATTAGGTGTGTATTATGTGTGTATTCTTTGTGTATTAGGTGTGTATTATGTGTGTATTCTGTGTGTATTAGGTGTGTATTATGTGTGTATTTTGTGTGTATTAGGTGTGTATTATGTGTGTATTTTGTGTGTATTAGGTTTGTATTATGTGTGTATTTTGTGTGTATTATGTGTGTATTAGGTGTGTATTATGTGTGTATTTTGTATGTATTTTGTGTGTATTATGTGTGTATTTTGTGTGTATTATGTGTGTATTATGTGTGTATTATGTGTGTATTTTGTGTGTATTAGGTGTGTATTATGTGTGTATTTTGTGTGTATTAGGTGTGTATTATGTGTGTATTCTTTGTGTATTAGGTGTGTATTATGTGTGTATTCTGTGTGTATTAGGTGTGTATTATGTGTGTATTTTGTGTGTATTAGGTGTGTATTATGTGTGTATTTTGTGTGTATTAGGTTTGTATTATGTGTGTATTTTGTGTGTATTATGTGTGTATTTTGTGTGTATTAGGTGTGTATTATGTGTGTATTCTGTGTGTATTAGGTGTGTATTATGTGTGTATTAGGTGTGTATTATGTGTGTATTAGGTGTGTATTATGTGTGTATTTTGTGTGTATTAGGTGTGTATTATGTGTCTATTTTGTTTGTATTATGTGTGTATTTTGTGTGTATTAGGTGTGTATTATGTGTGTATTTTGTGTGTATTAGGTGTGTATTATGTGTGTATGTTGTGTGTATTTTGTGTTTATTAGGTTTGTATAGTGTGTATTTTGTGTGTATTTTGTGTTTATTATTGTGTGTATTTGGTGTGTATTGTGTGTATTAGGTGTTTATTAGGTTTGTATTGTGTGTATTTTGTGTGTATTTTGTGTGTATTAGGTGTGTATTAGGTGTGTATTTGGTTTGCATTGTGTGTATTGTGTGTGTATTATTGTGTGTATTTGGTGTGTATTAGGTGTTTATTACTGTGTGTATTTGGTGTGTATTAGGTGTGTATTAGGTGTTTATTTGGTGTGTATTAGGTGTTTATTACTGTGTGTGTTAGGTGTGTATTGTGTGTATTTTGTGTGTATTAGGTGTGTATTATGTGTTTATTAGGTTTGTATTGTGTGTATTATGTGTATTTTGTGTGTATTATGTGTGTATTATTGTGTGTATTGTGTGTATTGTGTGTATTATGTGTGTATTATTGTGTGTATTGTGTGTATTGTGTGTATAATGTGTATTATGTGTGTATTATGTGTGTATTATGTGTGTATTATGTGTGTATTTTGTGTGTATTATGTGTATTATGTGTGTATTATGTGTATTGTGTGTATTGTATGTATTATGTGTATAATGTGTATTATGTGTGTATTATGTGTGTATTGTGTGTATTATGTGTATTATGTGTGTATTTTGTGTGTATTTTGTGTGTATTATGTGTATTATGTGTGTATTATGTGTATTGTGTGTATTGTGTGTATTATGTGTATTATGTGTATTATGTGTGTATTATGTGTATAATGTGTATTATGTGTGTATTATGTGTATAATGTGTATTATGTGTGTATTATTGTGTGTATTGTGTGTATTATGTGTGTATTATGTGTATTGTGTGTATTGTGTGTATTATGTGTATTGTGTGTATTGTGTGTATTATGTGTATTATGTGTATTATGTGTGTATTATGTGTGTATTGTGTGTATTGTGTGTATTATGTGTGTATTTTGTGTGTATTATTGTGTGTTCTGATTCTTGTCTTTAACAGAACTTCCTGTTTGATCCGATTCCTGCAAACATGATGTCCAGATTTTAAGTCTTTTATAGAATATATTCCCAGGTGTGTCACCTCCTCCTCCTCCTCCTCCTCCTCCTCCTCCTCCTCCTGTTGTTGTTGTTGTTGTTGTTGTTGTTGTTGTTTTCTGCTGATCCTGAACACCACACTGGTTTCTATCTGGGATAATAGACTGCTGATCTGAGAACAGGACCAGGATCAGGGAATCTGGTGGTCCTTCCTCGGACCCCCTTCGGTGGGTTCTGACCACCTCAGACCTGGAACAACCAACAGAACCTGCAGTTCTGGAGATGTTCTGACCCGGACATGAGAACTGGTGCTTGTCTTCAGGCTGGTCCACATGTCGTGTTTCCAGCGTCGACGTCAGGACAGGTAACCACGGTAACAGATTACATGTTTCCACACAAATACATCAATACAATACTCACACGTGTACTACCCCACAAATATAAAAATACATTCAAATACAATCAATAATTATGATTTTATTAGTAACCATGATAAATAGGAAATTAAAATAAGAAGGATTGAATCGGTTTTATTATAAATATTTAGGAGTTAAAACTTTTTTATCATGATAAATATCTAAACGTGTTTTCTTACTTACTCTCCAGAGTAAAAATATTAAAATCCAGATTAATTGACGTCGGTATGATGTCATCAACATGAACACGAAATAATACTAATAATGTTACATTAATATTATTAATAGTGTTTATGCGACATACTTTTATCTTTATTTAATGTTTGTGTAATAATTCTTTATTAAAGTCCATTTTAAATAATCTTCTTCATTAGACCGATGAAAGAATTTATATTTAATATGTATTTTAAAGTAAACTCTTAAAAAGTAAAAGTTTCTTCATGTTTGATAAAACTTTATTTTTGTTTTGTTAGCTCACAATATTTACGCCAAAGTTATATTTTAATTGTGTTTGTTATTGTTCATATTAATTATGTTAATGAGAAGATTTATGAAGATAATAATGTTATTATGTTAATGTTATGTTAATAATAACAGTAATAAATGTCGTCACTGCTGAAGATCTGGTTTTACTTTCTTTATCTCAAAGAAGCGTTTTAAATTAATTATCAACAAAAGAGAAAGTCTGAAAAACATTCATTAAAAAACATTCATTAAAAAACATTCAGTAAAAAACATTCAGTAAAAAACATTCTGTAAAAAACATTCTGTAAAAACATTCTGTAAAAAAAATTCTGTAAAAACATTCTGTAAAAAAAATTCTGTAAAAAACATTCAGTAAAAAACATTCAGTAAAAAACATTCAGTAAAAAACATTCTGTAAAAACATTCTGTAAAAAACATTCTGTAAAAAACATTCAGTAAAAAACATTCAGTAAAAAACATTCTGTAAAAAATATTCAGTAAAAAACATTCTGTAAAAACATTCAGTAAAAAACATTCAGTAAAAAACATTCAGTAAAAAACATTCTGTAAAAACATTCTGTAAAAAACATTCAGTAAAAAACATTCAGTAAAAAACATTCTGTAAAAAACTTTCTGTAAAAACATTCTGTAAAAACATTCAGTAAAAAACATTCAGTAAAAAACATTCTGTAAAAAACATTCAGTAAAAAACATTCAGTAAAAAACATTCAGTAAAAAACAGTCTGTAAAAATAACGGCGGCTTATGTCGCCAGACGTTCACCATAAAAACAACAATTTCGTAAAAAAGGAAATTACAGAAAAATACCCTGAAAGAACTTTAAACATTAAATGAAATATGGATAAATTAAATGAAAGTATTCTCTTTAAATCAACAGTATTACACAATAAACAGCGTGTTTTTAACCTTGAGTTTCTGTAGAAATTACGTCTTTGCTGAATTGTTTTTACTCTAAATTGTAAATGACATACTGCTGAGATCTGTAATCCGATCGTCGGACATTGTGGTTTTATTCTGGATTATTTTACCTTTATTTTATGAAAAGTTTGTATTTTTAATGTAAACTTCTGTTTTCAACATATCCCTACTGTAAAAAATAAAGTTTTTATTGTTTATACTTGGTGTGTCTACGGCTGTTTTTAATTTTACTACCTTTAACTTTTACCATTTGACAGTTTTCTACCGTCATTTTAACGAACAAAAACAAAACGCTAATATTATTATGTTTAACATTATTTTATATATAGGGTTAGGGTTTATCGTACGTTTTACATGTTTATTGTACGTTTTACATGTTTATCATAGTTTTTACATGTTTATCGTACGTTTTACATGTTTATCGTACGTTTTACATGTTTATTGTACGTTTTACATGTTTATCATAGTTTTTACATGTTTATCGTACGTTTTACATGTTTATTGTACTTTTTACGTATTTATCGTACGTTTTAGGTAAAACTTCTGGTATTTTACGGTAGTTTATACAGAACTTCTTTTACAGTGTTTATTAAAAATGACATCAGGGCCCTTTAAACTTTAAATTTAAACTTTAGACCCCTGAGACTTTCGAGGCCCGTCTGTGACGTCATCAATCTGACGCCGCAGGTAGACTCGCAGTCACGCGGCGGTGTGGTCCGCATCAACACCCCATTGGCACCGCGTAAAAAACGCACTAATGTGCGTCTCTGCTCCACTCATGTCTTTGGTTCTGGACGCTCCGGATCCCGGACTGGATGGGTCCTAATGGAGTCCAGGTGAGGGTCAGGGTGAGGGGCTCCACGCGTCAGAGTGATGGATGCGTAAAAGTGTCCCTCTCTGCTGAGACGTGCGTCGTTAACCCGCGTTCGTCCTCATTAAGGGCGCGCGGGAAAAGTGCTAAAACTGCGCCTTAATGGATTCAGGCGCAGTTTGGGCCGCAGGGGTCAGAACCATCAGGGCTTAAAGGCGCGTCACACCCGAACCAGGAGAAAGATTAAATCTTCAAGTCTTATCTGCATCTCCTCTTAAGGCCTCACGCGCACACACACGCACAGAAACACACACGCACACACACAGACACACACACACACACACACAGACACACACACACACGCACAGAGACACACACACACACACACACACACACACACGTCAGTCTGACTCGGGGACAGTTAGTTTGAGTTGAGAAACCTCTAACCCCTCCGTGAAACGAGACATTTCTGCACGCGCTTAGACACACACACACACACACACACACACACGGACACACACACGCACACGCACACACACACTATAACGGATTAGTGGCCACTCGGATTTCCCGCAGGATCTCAGGAGAACCCGAGCAGCAGATTAGAGAATCATTCATTTATCTCCGGACCGCAAAGAAGCTTCAGTTTTCCATGATTTCCCTGAATGCGTCTCAGGAACGAAGCTTGGCGGAGATGCGTTCAAGTGTCACTAAAAAGTCAAGTTTAATGTTTAATCGGTCCAAAAACGCACCACTGCGGGGAAAAATACAGACTAATACAAATCTTCATTTAAAGTTAATAAATATAACAATATCGATCGATATTTAGTGACCAATAATAATAATTCAGTCTGAAAATAATGAATTAGTAATCATGACTCTAAATTCTCCTTACTGAGATTCGGATTTATTTTTTAAATTTTTTAACTTCTAAGCGACAGTATTTTTTTATTGTTTTTAATTAGAACTGGTTTTAATCTCTTTATCTAAAGCATTTTAACATTTCATAAATAATAATTACGACGTTTCTGTAGAAGTGATAATAATAATAATAATAATAATAATAATAATAATAATAATAATAAGAAGAAGAAGAAGAAGAAGAAGAAGAAGAATTAAAGTTTTTTTAAATTATTGATGACTTTTATACCCTTAAATCTCTGTAAATTGTTATCATGTATATTTCTTTTACTTTATTATTTTCATAATAAACAAGAAATATTCTTCTTATTATTTATTATATGGATTTTTATTATTCTTAGCAGCTCAGAAAACTTCAAATAAAGGTAGAAAGAAAAATATTATTGATTTTCTTTTTGTTAATCGTCTTTCAGGAGGATATTATATGATTTAATTATACAGGATAGATTATATTATAATTATATTACATGTTATTATACAGGATAGATTATTTTATAATTATATTATAGATTATATAATAGATTAAATTATAGATTAAATTATATATTATATTATAGATTAAATTATAGATTAAATAATATATTATATTATAGATTAAATTATAGATTAAATAATAGATTAAATTAAAGATTATATTATAGATTATATTATAGATTAAATAATAGATTAAATTAAAGATTATATTATAGATTATATTATAGATTAAATTATAGATTAAATAATAGATTATATTATAGATTAAATAATAGATTAAATTAAAGATTATATTATAGATTAAATTATAGATTAAATAATAGATTAAATTAAAGATTATATTATAGATTATATTATAGATTATATTATAGATTATATTATAGATTATAGATCCTGGAGGATCGGTTTTGTAACTTTGCGGCCAATTAAATCAAATAATTAATGAATGAACTTTCTCAGCATGAACCTGAATAATTGGAATAAAGTCAACTTCTGCTTTTACTTCTGAAGTTAAATGTTTCTCATCTGTTGTTTATTTCTACTTTATTCTCTGATGAAAAACTCTCATTAAATAAAAAGGACATCTGGAGAATATTTCTGATCACAGAAACATTTTTCTAGCTTTGTAGACAAATAAATAAACTTCTCTGAACGTAAACCTGAATTATTAGAACAACTCTGAGTTGTGAAATAATTCAGGCTTGTGTTGTTTTGGGACTTTTCGGCAGCTCTGGGTTTTTCATCCGTTCTTCTCCGCTGATGTTCTGATGAGGTGAGAAGGTCCGCCCGCAGACCCTCGGCGCTGATGTTCGGTTTCGTCTGCTGCAGATTCTGATGGAGAGAATGAGCAGAATATTAGTTTTAGGGTGATGAAGATTCTCCTCTCAGACGTCGATGATGAAGACGAGTTTCTCGTTGTGGTGAGAAGGTTCCTCAAGTTCTCCTCAGAATTAGAAATCTGGTCACGGAGCGGCTGTCAGACGGTTCCAGAGCAGACAGAAGCGGATGGTTGGAGTGATCCGAGGGAACGTCTGAGCCGGTTCTGGAGATAAGTGGAAGGTTCTGACTCACTTTTCATCCCGCGTGTGAATCAAGTCCAGCTGATGCTGACGGGTTCTCTCCCCGGGCCTGCACACAGAGGGAGCAGATCTTCGAACGGCTCCGTCCTTCATCATGTGGAGTCAAACCGCTGCGACGGAGGGAGCCGTGAGGAGGAGGAGGAGGAGGAGGAGGAGGAGGAGGAGGAGGAGGACGAGCGGGGACAAACACAGATGGATGGTAGATCTTCCTCAGGAGCCGTTGGATAAAATATCCTGCAGAGAATGTTTCACATTATCTGAAAATGTCACTCAAGTATTAAAATCTTCATCTCTGCCGTCGTCTCAGACGCCGCCGGAGAAGTTCTGGTTCCGTGAACGATGGAAGCGTCTGAAAAAGTGACAGTTTCCTGGAGGAGGCGCCGGAATATTATTGACAAACGTCGTTGAAGTGAATGAATGTAGATTTCTGCCTGACATTAGGAGACGGGAACCAACGCCAGCCGTCAAACATTTATCATGATGGTTCTGACGATCCACAAGAACCCGGACCTGAAGGATCATCCTGGACAGAAGATAAATATAAAGTTAAAGACGCCGTTAGAAGATTGTTTCAAGCTCTAACTGTTGGAATGTTGTTGAAAAATGTTTCTTAAGAATGAAATGAAAGTTTTCTGAGGCAGGAGAAAATATTCCCCGTTAAAAAGTTTGTTTTGGGTCAGAACCATCTTTAAGAAGGTTTCAAACAAACTCAATGTGATGTAAAATCATTCACAGAAGATCAAAGGAACATTTAAATCCTCCTTAATTATTCCTAAAATCACTTTTCTACAAGAATAAAGGAACAAACCCAAACTATTAGTTCAGAACCACCTTCAGAACCTTTCGTTCAAACTGCAGGACGTTTAATCATTCATAAATCAGATTCTTTAAACGTAAAAAACTTAAGACGGAAGTATTGGAACATTATTCAGAATATAAAACTTAGAATATTTATTTATAATTATCTAAATAAACTCTCTTAAATGTTTTTTCAACGAGGCTCAAACTTTATTTGACTAAATGTCAATAATGACAATCTTCGTTTCTGAGACGCCGTAAAAATATATGAAGGAATATTTGTTCTGAAAGACGCCCATAAATAAAATGTCTTATTATTATTATTATTATTATTATTATTATTAATATATATAAAATGATCTTTTTGAGGAGGAGCTGGAATATTATTGATATTATATATATATTATATATATAAAATATATAAATTATATATATATATAATTTATATATTATATACATATATACATATATATACATATTATATAAATATAATATATGTATACATATATTATATTTATATAATATGTATATATATATGTATATATATGTATATGTATATATAATTAATAATTGTTCTTATTTGTAAAATGAAGAAAATATTTGTTTGAAGGAGCTGAAATGAGACTTTTATATTATAATTAAGGATAGATTTATGAGATTAAACTGGACCTTCACTCTACGTCACAGAACCTTTGAAAGTATCTCATCACTTCTAGAACTTCTCCTTCTGGGTTTCTGCAGAACTTTGAGACGCTTCAACAGAATAAAAGAAAAGTTTCCTTTTTCCAACATTCCAACATTTAAATGTGAATAAAATGATTTAGAGGTCCGAAGAATCCGGACGGGTTAGGAGTCGGTTGGATTGGTTCGGGCTTCGGGTCCGGACCAGAACCACTACAGCCGTCAGATTAACCTTCAGTCACGGACAGAAGAAGGTTCTGGGAGATTCTCGGGATGCGCAGAAACGCGCGCGCGGCTCATAAAACACAAAGAAGACAGAAGTTCTGATTCTGTTGTTTTTTTTTGGGTCGCATCATTTTTGGCGCATCTCCTGTGAGTCTGGCGCAAAGGCTGCCTGAGAGGTCAGCTGACCCTCACGTCTGTCTGACAGGTGATGCTGCCTTCACGGCCCGTTCAGACAAAACCCACCGGGGTCTGAGTCTCCGCGTGACACTTGCAGGGAATGTCCGTCGGCCACCGCGCGCTTTTACCCACGTCAACATCAGGTTTCTGTCTGATTTATAAAATTAATGAATCTTTTATCTCCTCGCCGCGGAGCGCGTCCCCACGGCGTCACGCACAGACGGTGAGCGGAGGAGACCCCCGCGTGGACCTTCTGGTATTTCCGCCACCGGCAGGAGCCTCAGCGCGGACACGGTTCTCCCCGGTAAACATTCTCCTGGATGAGTGAGCAGGCTGGTGGGCAGGTGGGCCGCGCGCACGCACACACACACACACACACACACAAACACACGAAGCGTTCACCTTAAACACACACAAACAAAAACAACTTCAGGGAGGCTCGCGCCATCCTTAAAAGTTGAAATGAAAGTTTAGACATAAATTCTTTTTTTAACGGCAGTTACAGGCCGCGCGCGTCGGAACAAACACTGAGCGCGTGTTTGTGAACTCTGAGCCTCACCGGACGGCTTCACGTCGGCGGCCGGTTCCCGCAGTGTCCCTCACGTCTCCGTTAATCCCTCAGCTCGCGCAGAGATGGAGGTCAGTCACGCTCCAAGGCCTCTTCAGAATATAAATATATCTGACAGCAGAAAAACCAAAACATTTGTCAAAACGGACAGTTGGCGCGAGCCCAGGACCGAGACGCAACAAATCCTTCACGGCGCTGCGCACGAGCCCGAAATAATCCCACCTAAAGATGACAGTAGGGGATCAAACGGGTTTTATTCAGCGGCCCTGAACGCGTCTCCGCTGGTACCGGCAGGCCGGTCCGGTTCGCACAGAGTGAAAGTCAAAGGATGAAAGTGTGTTAAAAGATTCGTCAGGAATCTGAGACGGTTCTGATGGAGGTTTAATCTGAGTTTATTCCCAAACCTGCAGCTCAACCTGGGAGATTCTGCTCACGCGCCTGGACGTGGGAGGAAACCGCGAGCGAAAGTGTGAGACTCCTCCAGAGGAGAGAGATTATCCGAGGACAGACCCAATCATCCATCTCCTTCATGACGCCGTGTGAAGGGTGGAGGCGGCGGATGGAGCTGCGCGCTAAAAGTTTGTTTTCTTTCATATTAAAACGATTGTCTTCATTTTACAGGTTCAGGAAAACAGAAGAAGAAGTTTGTCTCCGTCTGTAACTTAGAAGGGAGTGAAAAGTGTTTCAGGGGGAATTTTCACGCCTGATGTTTCATTTCTTGGCTCCAGAATCTTCTTCAGAATCTTCTGGACCCGATGTGTTCTACTCACCATCAGTCTCCAGAACTCTCATGGAGGTAGATCCCAGCTCTCTGACGGGAGAGACCCGGAGGGGGGAGGACTGGGAGGGCTGCTGCTGCTGCCGGGATCTCCGCGGATCTGTCATGTCAAACTTCTGCACCAATAGGATCGCAGCTCGGCGCGTCTATCGGCGCGCGCAGCCAATGAGCGCCGCGGACGCGCCGCAGGTCCCACCCCCTGATCTCCTCAGATTGAAATGTAAGTCTGTCTCCGGAGCCGTCAGGAAACAGATCGACTATTTTGTCCCTCTCGTTCCTGATCGCTCCACGGGACGCGATTCTGGACAAGTGGACACGCTGGACGCGGAGCAGGATCCACGCAGGAGGCACCGAGCGGACACCGTGGTCTTCATCTGCGGCGTGAACACGATGGGTGAGTGGAGTGGGTTCCGTCCTCAGGGATGCAGGGAAGTGTCCCGGGACGAGACACGAGTGGGAGAGTCGGCTTCCCGTCCGGTCGGCGTGTTTTTAGTCCCACGGTGAACCCACGGAGCGGCGGGATGAATAGTTCCAGTGGCGCGTGAGCTTTGGCACCGCGCGCGCGCGCAGCTCATAGCTTCCGTTTAGCTCCAGCATCAGTCAGACCCACAAGTCAAAAGTTCTGGACGGGTCAGAACCTGAGGCTTTAACCTCAGAGAGGGGAGTGTTTGCGTCGAGATGAAGGGTAGAGGCGCGTGGGTGAGGCTCGCGCGCCCGCGGCGGAAAAGTTGACTTAAACTGTTAGAAATAATTTATTGTAAATCCCAAAGTGCTGGAACCCGGCAGGCCTCGTGCCTGAGGTTCGGGTCTAGGCCTCGGCTCCTGCCTTTCTCACCGATCTCCCGTTTCTTTGTGACACCAGAACCAGCTTTCGGTGAGGTCAACCAACTCGGCGGGGTCTTCGTCAACGGCAGGCCGCTGCCCAACGCCATCCGGCTCCGGATAGTGGAGCTGGCCCAGCTGGGGATTCGACCGTGTGACATCAGCAGGCAGCTGCGGGTCTCTCACGGCTGCGTCAGCAAGATCCTGGCCCGCTACAACGAGACCGGCTCCATCCTCCCGGGGGCCATCGGCGGCAGCAAGCCGCGGGTCACCACCCCCACCGTGGTCAAGCACATACGGACGTATAAGCAGCGGGACCCGGGGATTTTTGCCTGGGAGATACGGGACCGGCTGCTGGCCGACGGGGTCTGCGACAAGTTCAACCTCCCGTCCGTCTCCTCCATCAGCCGGATCCTCCGCAACAAGATCGGGAGTCTGTCCCAGCAGAACCAGTACGAGTCCGGCAAAGCGGCGCCGCACCCCCCGCCGCAGCCCACCCTCCCCTACAACCACTTGTACTCGTACCCGGCGTCCAAAGTGCCGACCCCCCCCGGCATGCCCACCCTCCCCGGACACATGGCCATGCACAGGATATGGCCCTCCTCGCACTCCGTCACAGATATTCTGGGGATTCGATCCATCACGGAGCAACAAAGTAAGCGAGGCGTGTGTGTGTGTGTGTGTGTGTGTGTGTGTGTGTTTGTTTATGAGTGTGTGTATCTGTGTGTGTGTGTGTGTTTGTGAATATATGTGTACGTCTGTGTGTGTTTGTTTATGAGTGTGTGTATACGTGTGTGTGTGTGTGTGTGTGTATGTTTATGAGTGTGTGTGTGTGTGTGTGTGTGTGTGTGTGTGTGACAGACACTCAGGTCGCGCGTGTTTGTCGTCAGATCAGTTTGTCTGTTTTGGAAACAGAATCCGGCATAAATCAGAGTTAATGGTCGCGCGGTGTTGTCAGGATTCATGGCTGCCCCCCCCTCACACACACACACACACACACACACACACACAGACACACACACACACACACACACACACACACAGGAGTAGCGCACTGATCCACGGCTGCCTGTCAAAATTATTTACGCATCTCTAAATTACACGCAGATGTTTTGCAGCATTTGGTGCGCAGATTCCAATAGTTAAATAAATGTCAGGTAACAGTGAAGAAAAAGGTTCTGGAGAAAGTTCGGCTTGATGAACAAAATCGGATCCGAGCTGAAGGATTTTTGACGCGCGTGACTTTCAGCGTCGCTGGTTAAAATGGGAATTTTAAAAATCAGTTTTGACACAAACAAACATAAAAACTCGCTGGTGGAAAAACTGAAAGTCGTTTCCCCCCAATGGGGGGGGGGGGGGGGGGCGCCGGGGGGGGGGGGGGGGGGGCGACGACGTTTGGGCCGAGGTGACCTCTGACCCTCTGGACACTCTTCAACTTTGGGCCTCAGAACCCGAACAGGAAAAGAATTAATCAAAGTTTTTAATCCAAATCCAGAAGAGAAAAGTTCTGATGAGGTTGAGGAAAATAAAGTTTATGTAAAGTTTAAGTTTATTAGAGTTAAATTAAACTTTAATAAAGATTGGTTTTATCTTCAGAGGGAAATTATGGCGATTTGAGATTTTTGTTCATTTTAGACCAAAACCGTCAAAATAACTTTTAATCAACGTTTAAGTAAATGAAAGTCCAGTAGAGGAAAAAGTTCTGATGGGATTCAGAACATTTAAAAGGTTGAGAGAAAAAACCCAGTTTGTCGTTTTTGCACTTTTTTAAGAACTAAAGTCGAGCCGAACTTTACTTCCACGCGCGTGCGTCAAAACTCACCTCAGAATACTTTGTGTTGTGCTGCGGCCTTAAACCTCCTCTCCTCTCCTCTCCTTCTCTCCTCCTCTCCTCCTCTCCTCCGACCCTGTCAGGGTCAGTCCATCCTTTCCTCGCGCCAAACTACAGGAATGGATCGTAATAAACAGGACTCATTTCCCAGCAGCCACCGCTGCGTGGATAAACCGCATTTACAACCTGAAGCCAAATCCTAATAATAATAATAATAATCGGACGCACCTCACCGACTGCCGGTGACCGTTATTCTGCCGGACTCCTGCTCCTCCTGCTCCTCTTCTAATATCAGCTCATTACTGCGATGCTGACCGAACCGGGAGCCGG
>VRLP01008039.1:0-18592 GCA_009660295.1 Lophius piscatorius
CGCTCTGAGGCTGGATGCTAACAGTGTTAGCGTTGAGCCGCTCTGAGGCAGGGGGGGGGGGGGGGGAGGAAGATGGAGTCTTCATCTGGAGTCATGTTGCTAATGGACTCACAGGAGAGGAAGAACTGATCTGTTGAACCAGAGACGTGGGAGGCCTCTGGGTCGGGCTCTGACGCAGGAGGTCATGGGTTTCACCCCGACAGCTGTGATGTTCGGCGCCGCGTTCTTAAAGTTACCGCCATGTTGATATAATAATATAATAAAGGTAATAAATAAATGCTGACCAGGCCTTTAATCTGGGCGGAAGACATCATGGCCTCTCTTCTATTTGGCTCTGAAGTTGTTCACAGAACCCTGTTCTGACGTTTTGCTGTAATGAGGCGTTGGTGTGGGTTCATCAGATGTTCTGGAAACGCAGCCCAACCATTAAACACATCATTACAGGGTCCGCCGGCAGAACGCCGACTCTGCACTCTCATCAGGTGGACTTCTCCCTCTCTGATGGGTTTTAGCGAGATGTTGAGAGAAATCAGCGCATCTCAGCGCCGCCGCCTCGCCGGGACGTTCGCGGGTCGCACCGCCAGACCGGAACGCTTCCAAACTGCCGAGTAGGGTTCTGCTGAGGTATGAGAACGTGTTTTGTTCAGGGGTTGGGAAAGCGTGGACCGAGGTTAACGGTCCATGAAAGGAAGCCCTGATGGTGAAGGCAAACAGAAGGCTCTTAAAATCACTGAGGGGGAGATCCGGGATGGTTCTGGTTCTGATGCCAGCAGATCTTTAACCCAGAACTGAAGGAAGATGGGAAGTTTGATACCACAGCTCAAGGGGGATAACTGCCTAAAGTTTCTTCTTATGCCTTTTGGGAAAACCTTACGTCTCACAGATACCAACTAATGAGGCCAGCCATAACATTACAACCCCCTAACTAATACTGTGAGGTAGGCTCTCTGCCTTCACTGTGTTCTGACACCTTTCTATCAGAACCATCATGAATTCTTTCAGTAAGTTATGCTGCTGGAGCTCCTCTGTGGGATCCGTCAGCGCCGGCTGGTCTTTGCTTCCCTCACGCATCGGTGAGCCCAGAACCCCATGACTCTTCTCACTGGACTTCAGTCAGATTTATGGTTTAAACTTCATCATCAGACAGACAGACGGGCCGACTCGTCACAAGAACCCGTCAGAACGTAACGCTGGTGCACCCGACAGGCTGACCTGTCCATATCACAGTCCGGTCCAACAGAACCGAACGTTAACAGGCATCTAGTACAGCAGAAGTAGCTTGCAGAAGGTGAGAAGGTCCTCAGCCGACCTCCGTCAGACAATGAGCCGTTTGTGCCACAAGCTGGAGGACGTCTCAGTAGAACCTTCCTGTTCTACCCGGGTTTCCCAGAACCTCCCGCTTCACCTCTGTAGAATTTGAAAATAGCTGCATGTCCTCACTTACCTTTATCCAGGTGTCTGAGGAGGAAGCACAGCCGTGGTGTTCCACCTCGTTGTCTGGTCCGAGGTCTTCTCACAGGAAGTAGAGATGGACTGTGATGTTCTCTGCTCTGAGTCAGGGGGTGTGGCCCGTGTTTTTCTGGAATTCTTTAATAAAATATCGAGACTCGGCGTCTGTGTTGATAATCCAAAACAATATATTTTATTTGAGTACCTTTGATTTTAGGTACTGATAAACAAACGCTAGCATGAATCACTGCTATTAGCCTTTAGTTCTGAACAACGAGCTAAAGTTTTTTTTTTTCTAGGAGCAGCTTTCTACTAATAACGTCCTTGTAGAACTTTAATGTAGGAATAAAACCCGGGAGACGGGCTGCGTTTGCCCTTTAGAGGGTCCGTCTGAGCGCTAAGCCTCCGTTATTGATCGGACCTGTAAATCCTCCGGACGCCGGGCCGCAGCCAGAGGTGGATTTGAAGCTCATTAAATCATAAAAAGATAGCAGGTATTAGCATGAGCGTGGATTCCATCCCCGTCTGTCTCATCAGAGGAGCCCAATATTCTACAAACACGTCCTTTTGTGCGTAAACTTTTGCAAACGGTGTTCTGTTGACTCATCCTCAGTATCGGTTCTGAGCAGAACTCATCTGTGTCAATATTTGACGGACTCCTCGCTTTAATTTCAGATTCCCTTTAGTGCTCCAGCCCAAATTTCAGGGATTATCCAATTACGGCGTGTGTGCTGACAAACAAGGAGGCCTCTTAGCCTTCCTCTAATTGGAGCGAGGAGCGGCGCCGGCGCTGAGAGGAGAGTCCAATCACTGAGAATTATTGAATAGAGAAAGTTAAAAACAGGAGATGTGCTCTGCCTCGGGCTGCCTGGGAATTTCCTCTGATTTCATCAGAAAAAAAAAAAAGAAGATGGCTGAGACGATTTCCCCTCAGACGGCAGACAGCTGGCGAGCGTTGGCGAGCGTTGGCGAGCTGCTGCCCCAAATCTGGGAGAAGAAAATGAAAGATTCACGCCGCGCCTCTGCATCAGATCCTCCAGAACAATCCTTCAGCTCGCCTGCTGCCGGCCCGTTCAGCGGGACGATGCGGTACCGCCGCTGTGTCGTCTGTATCCTTTCATGAACACGCGTGCGATTGTGGCGTGATGTCGGGTAGTTCCACGGCAGATTTAGCGATGTCAGATTTTGTCAGATATTCCAGAACGGCGTTTCTGAACTCTTTGACTTAAGAACCCGTTTCTGTCTGGATACATTTACAAATAAACAAAAATAATAATGTTTTCCTGCTCGGCTGCTTCTATAATCTTTATTTGGGTTTTCCCTCCTGCCGCCACTAAAACACTTTTTTTCTTTTGTTAAACATCCAGCAGGATTTGGGTCACACAAGCGGCGGTATGGGACAGAACCTCATGTTGAACTGGACTGGACCGGACCTTTGGCCTGTGGACTGAACTTAAATGATGAGGGGAAATAAAAGCTGACTCTAACCTTAAAGTTAAAAAAAATATTAATTGTAATAAAGACAATTTTTACTTTGGGAAAACTCAATATTTATAATTATGTCCAAGTTTACGTTTCACTTTCAGCATAAACTCATCTTGTGAAGTTCTGTCTACAAACTTTAACTACTGACTAAACCTGAATCGGTGTATTGGGTCCAGGACTGTCGGGGGGCTGGAGCCCCACACATTCTTTATTTAACTTCATTCAACCTCCTCAGACAGGGAGACACTGCTGCAGAGGGAAACGGCTCAGGGGGCAGATCTCATTGTCCCAAAGCATGCTGGGAAGTCCCAACCGCCTATCTTCCCCAAATGCTACAATATAAACCTAAAATCTTATATCTTAATCTTTAATTACACTTAAGAACCGACTCCATTTTAGCAAATCTAATGAATCTAAAGAATGATTGAAGTAGTTTTTAAATGAAACTACGACTCTTTTTACAGTGTAGTCGTCCTCATACTTCTCCTTAACTTTGTAAGTTGGACGTCAGACGTGTTGATCACGTGGTCATGTGACGTGACAGCTTCTGTTTCTAGGTCTACGTAAATGAAGGTCACAGCTGGTTCAGCTTTTACTGGGTCACATGGGTGAGGAAACCAAAGAGCGGGGTGAAGGGGCGGGACTCAACAGTCGTACATGTTAACACCACCAAACATCCTGCTGCTGTCAGGAGAAGATCTCATCCCGCCCCTCCTGATGGTTTTCATGTTTTGACTTTCACTGGAGGATTCGGTGACCTTGGAGCGTTCCATGATTTATTCAGACGCGGAGCTGTCATAGCGGGAACCAGGCGCCGTCGTGTTCTTCCACCCCGTGTTTTGACATTTTTGAAATGTAACACCCCGAGGCGAACCAAGGGCGGCGGCCATCTTTTCAAATTCAACCTCGCTTCATTTTCCGGTTATTTGAGATGATGAGAGCGTTTTACCTGTAGTTACCAGTCCACAGGTGATACCAGTCCACAGGTGATACCAGGTGAAACCAGTCCACAGGTGATACCAGGTGAAACCAGTCCACAGGTGATACCAGTCCACAGGTGATACCAGTCCACAGGTGATACCAGGTGAAACCAGTCCACAGGTGATACCAGGTGAAACCAGTCCACAGGTGATACCACTCATTGGTCAATAAGGAATAATTCTCTCCACGTTCCTTTCACCTCAGAATAAACTCAGTTAGTTATGACATTTCTCTACAAACTAAAATAAAGGATTTAGCCTTAATGAATATATTTCCTTGAGTCCGAGCCAGAACACAGTCTATGACATCAAGTCACACCTTCATTTGATATTTTACAGGTTTGGACTTACAGAACTTGAACGTTGTGAATATTTCTATAATGTTAATATTTCTAATTGAGGGACCCGGTTGGTTAAATCAGTTTGGTGTTCTGCGTATAGATGGATTGATTTGAAGTAGGTTTTATGTGGGATGATCTTCCTGATCCAAAACCTCCCCGTTTGTCTTAGAAGTAGGCTGACCTCTGACCCCTCTGAGGCGGGGTCATAAAGGACGTCTTTGTACAAAGAAATGGCAGAGAGACAAACTTCACTTTTCAGTAACTTTATTTGAAACGGAAATTTCCACAAACTCATAAAAGACAGAACGCCAGTGTAGAACACAGACCCCAGAATCCCCCCCAGCATGCCACAGTGTAAAACTAAAGGGCTGAAAGTGAACTTAGACTCAAACAGGTTCAATTGTAATAAGTCTGATTCATTTAAGCTGAAAACAGAATGACTGAGGTCACTTTTTAAACTCCTCCCTTTTTACAGTGTATTTGTCCCTCCAGACTAACCAGATGTGATGTGTGGTGAACACACACACACACACACACACACACACACACACACACACACACACTGTAAAACATCGTAAAGACAGAATTAACACAAGGAAATTATTTTCAACCTACGTTAATAAGTTAGACGTCAAACGTATCAATTTGGTCATGTGACATAAAAAGCTCTGGGTTGAACGGGGGGGAATGACTTCACCTGTACGAGCACCACCTGACTTTATCTGCTCATGGGTGGAGGAATGTTATTAAAGATAAAAACACTTAAATGAACGACACGGTTGCTGAACTTTTGACAGTGTGTGATGAGCAGCGCCTCCAGATCCACCAGCACCGATGACCTACCTCTGCAGGTTCCATTTCACCTCTTGTCCATTCCTGCTCAGATCTGTTCGCCATTCCAGTTCTGTAGGACGACCAGGGCCGGAGGATTGCAGGAGGGAGGTCAAAGTTCAGTCCGCGTGCAGCTGGTGAAGCGGGTCGGAGTGAGACCGGTCAGCCAGTAAATTCTGCTGCATTAATCTAAAACCAACAGTTTAATTAATCATAGGAGTCTAACTGCATCGGTAGAAACGGACTCTCCTCCCCGCCCTCTCCGGGTCATCCGAGCTCCTTCCTGACGTGAAGGCGGCGGCCGTCGTTCCTGCAGGAAGCTCGCCGCGTGTTTAGTGGCTTCTACTCCTACATGAACCCATCAGACCATCACGTAGGAATAAAAAGCCATAAGACACGACGGCAATCTGTCAGGAGGGAGGAGACACGGGAGGGAGGAGGGAGGAAGGAACGCGAGCGGAGGGTCCCAGGCTGTCAGAATGAAGGAGGGGCGGCGCCCTCGTGAGGGAGGACGAGAGGAGGGGGTGGGGGGTTAGGAGAGAAAGTGGATTTGAAGAAGAAAGGACAGAGGAAAGAGGAAAGGAGCAGTCATGCAGGAAGCAGAGGTAAACCCACTGATGGTACAAGAACGTTCAGAACCGTTTCCTCTCCTCTGTGGGAGTACGGGCCTCTGAGAGCGCCGGATGAATATGAACTACAGGCATCTAAACCC
This sequence comes from Lophius piscatorius, assembly GCA_009660295.1. Taxonomy (NCBI): domain Eukaryota; kingdom Metazoa; phylum Chordata; class Actinopteri; order Lophiiformes; family Lophiidae; genus Lophius; species Lophius piscatorius. The sequence goes on from VRLP01008039.1 coordinate 5,799, forward strand.
TCTGTGCGTAAACTAAACCTCACGTGATCAGAGCAATGCTCCGATGAACCCGAGCTAACTCCATCTGCTGGGTCTCCGGTGAGAGGAGCACCGGGCCACAAACAGGATCTGGAGTAGAACTAATGGTGTTATGCAAAACCCGCCGTTCCTTCCAGTGACATCATCGTCTCTCTGCTGGCAGGACGGCTGCGTCTCCAGGCTTACAGTACGACCGTCGGGCATGTCCAGATAAATATGTGTGACTCCGGCGCCGTCGGTTTCCTGCTTGGTATGCTAATGATCTTATACACGTTTAATAATGGAGCAGAGGGTGGAGGCTTGGAGGACCTTAGATAGCTCTTGTAGGTTCTAACCAATATAAACCTGGAACACCCAAAAAGACCTGCAATTCTTTTAGATGCGCCGACCCAGATGTCTGACATCCCACTTCAGCCCATGTACCGTCACTCAGGTCCTCATGGTTGCCGATTTTTCCTGCTTCATCATCTTCAGGACAAAATGTTCACTTTCAGCCCGATATATCCCACCCGCCAATAATCAACGCCATCCTGTGTGTGGTTATAATGTTATGGCTGATCATTACAAATATACTTTATACTCCAATAAAAATAGGAGGCTTTAAGCGAGTTCTTCTACTTTTCCTGCGATAAAGGACGAAGAACTTTCTCCTCCACCGTCACACATCAAAGATTATAGTTAGAATCACTCAGAGCGCCTCACATTAACCTCGTCTAGTGACAACATTAAAAATCTGCTTCATGTGATTCTATTAATGAATGATAAAGGATGGAGAGATTTGGCATTAATGAGGCTTTTAGTTTTGTATACTTTTAAGAACTCTTCCTGTTTGTGCTACATGAACATATTTCATTACATTTCAGAAGAATCTCATCAACACTAGGATTCTTTAATATTTGAACCCCATAATGAATTATTCTACCAATCATAAATAATGAAGTTTAAATCAGTTACACTTGAACCAAATTTATATATTTTCTCATTTCGAGTCATCAGTCGCAGAAATTCAATGAGGTAAAGTAAAAACAATCCTTTTAAAGGAGCCACTCTGGATGAAGAGAACTTAACTCGTGATATTAAGAACATTTTACTGATGATACTTCCTCTTGATTACTGGAATGTTTCTTTCTAATGAACTACCTTTACTTTTTATTGAAAACCCCAAACACTTAATTGCTTTACATAAAATATTCAGCAGGTTGCTTTACTTCACTAAATTGCCCATAACCAGACTCAGCAGTTTTTAATGACACTATGACTCAGCAGCTTTTCTTTGTTGCCTTTGAACCCGTTAATGTCCTGCTCAGCTGTGCTTGAGCTCATTTTTACTAAATTGTGACTGGACCTGTTTATTAAGTGACAGCATGTATATGCTAAAGAGAAAGGGGCCGAGGATGGAGCCCTGAGGGACGCCACTGAGGAGGAGGCATTAACAACGACTACTGAGAAAGTCCTCTGTGACATCAGGATATTGTTTTGTCATATTAAATCATGGGAGGATACGACACAGAATCTTGAAGTCTAATAAGGGTCACATAGTTTTTTTAATCATCGTCATCTAATTAATACCCACCATCTTCCAGGAAATATTAAATGTCATCATTTAATGATTTTCTAAATGTTACGGTTAAAAAACATGCTTGACTCATTGAATTAACATTTTATTTCTTTATATATTTGAACTGAAACTTTGTTTTTCACTTATTTCTTTGACTTTAAACCGTAATCTTATTTCATTTATGTGTATTCTTGTCTTTAAATATGCAGAGAAACCTTTTCTTCTGAAGGAGGACATTAAAGGCGTTTAACTGGACTCATTGATTGATTGTTATTTCTGCCCTCTGTTATCTGAAACACGGCTCCCGGTCAGGTGAGGCGGCGTTCCGGTTCCTGGTCCGGGTGTGTCGGTTGACTCCTTTAGGACCCTGCAGCAAACAGAGGAGGGGGGAGAGGAGGCGTGAGGTGGGCTGGCGGAGGAACTATGAGTGTAGCTGGAGACGGAGAAGCTTATTACTGGGCTGCAGCTGTTTGGTTATTTAATGAGTCAATCCGACGGCTTCACTATTGAATTAAGGGTCATTATCTCCTGTGTGCCGAGTTTCTCCAAAATGAAAACATCCTGGAAGACATTTCTGTGCGGATGTTTCAGGCTGCCGGGCTGGAAAAGTTCAAACTTTCTTGCTGAGAAAGTGTGAAGTCTTAAAAGAGCTCATGCTGCAGTTTCACAGACAAGCCCGCGTCTTAACGCCTCAATTATGTCGGTGGTTTCTGCAGCAGCTTCTTCTTCTTCTTAATGACTGCTGCTGTTTACCGCGCCTAATGAAAGCACAATAGAGAAGACGCCGCCGCCGCACCTGTGAGCATCGCCACTGAGCTGAGAACCACTGAAGGTGGATTCAGGATAGAATCGTTAAGCATATGTGCAGAATCCTCCATGCTGACCGTCCTCATCAAGACAAAAGCCGAGCTTTTCATTTATCATCCGTGCGGCCGTGAAAGTGGAGCGGGATAAGATTCCACACAACCAGCTGTGACATCTTCATTGAAAAATGATTGATGGGGCTGCGGGGGAGGGAGGCTGTTTGAGAGACGGATCGCTCAGACAGTCAAGCAGTAAAAACCCAATAATATGATGAATGGTCTATTTACCCAACAGATGAGGAGAGACCTGCATGGAGATTAAACACGTGGTTCCTGGACGAGGCTCGCTCACAGAGTAGATTGGTAATTTGAAGAAGACCTCTGTGTTCTCTGTGGGGGGGCGAGCTGGAAATGAATTTAAGTCGCCAACGATTTTAGCTTGAGAATAATGCGTCTCGTCTCATTTACCAGCTCGGATTGTTTGGCAGCGGCGGGATAAAATGGCTTTATCGATCTCAAGGCGTCACACCTGCGTGGATTCCCTCCTGCACACAGAGAAAATAGACTCCCTTTACTTGGAAATGAGTTTTGGGCACAAAGAAAGTTTGAAGCACTTTCTTACCGTGATAGAGGAGGGAGTATTAGTTAGCCATTAGTTAAACAGCTCTCCTCTCCTGGTGCTCATCTATCATGAACGCAACATTTAACACTTCAAACTCCCACAAACTGCGTCCAAAGTTAAGCCGCTAATCGCTGAACGAAACAATATCTGTGAGTCGTCTGTTGATTTAGTGGCGCGGTGTTTGACAGCTAGCATCTGTTATTGATGCGGCAGCCTCAGATCTGATAAGGGCTGGGCTCTGATGGATCAGCTGATAGACCTTCTTGGGGGGAACAGATGTAGAGTCGTGCATCAGAGAGATGGGGTTGCCTGAGATCGTTTCCACCCTGCGGCGAACAAAATAGCCCTCATATATCCCTGTAATCTGCATTAGCGCCGGAGCAGGAGCCCGAGACAGCACAGAGGGGGATGAGTAATGGGGCTACCGCTGATTTGGCAGGCTGATATTACACCTCCAAACTGAGGCATGCCCAAATGGTGAGAATATGAAATGAGGATGTGGTAAATGAACATCATCCCACCAGAACGCAGCATTCATCAGCAGACGCTCCGGCGGCCGCTCTCTGACTCGTGTGGTTTCTGTTTTCCTAGACTGTGACTCTGTGGCTGCGATTGGGTTTGACTCAGGCTCAAAGTCCGTCAAGTTAAGTTGAGGGTAAAATCTTGCGGGTGACATCACTGTAACAAAGGTGGGTTGAGAGTGGAGGAAGATGATTGATGGCCGCGTCTCATTCCGAGGTCATCAAATATTCATGTTTTGGGCGGTTTAACAGTCTGGGAATGAGGCTCAGCCGTCAGTTATCCTCGTCCAGAACCCAAAGGTTGATGTTAGTGGACCTCCGTCCTCATGCTTACAAGAATAAACACTTGATGAAGACAGGAATCCCTGTCAGTCTGTTTTTTCAGCACAACTTTCTTCTATGACCACATGAGTATTTTTATATCAGTATCATTTCACCAAACTGTAAGAGAATACCGAACCCAAAAACATCCCAGAGAAGATTCCAGAGAAGACCGTAGACGTAGACCTTCTATTAGACGAGGCAGACGTCGGGTATATCCCCCAAAGCCCCCCAATCCCCGGTGTTGCACACGGGATGGCCCTGAATGACCTGCACACATTACATGTGAGGTAACATCGTGAAGGTGTCAGCAACCCGACGCCAAGAAAAAGTGTTTCTGTCCGGCATCCTGCAGAAATCCAAACTAAAGGGTATCACCCCGCCCCCCCCTGGGGGAAAACCCAATTAGTTACATCTATTTTCACGTTGCTTGAGAATCAGCCTTCAGAGGAGACACAAAGTCGTTCTACTGGAATATCCTTAATTATGCGAGTAAGACGGAAGAATCTAGCCGTAACCCACCAAGCAGCAATCTTTCCATCTCATCTCAAACAGAACTAAATCCCAGGCAGGGAGGACATAAGATGGGAGCGTAACAAACAAGGCGCTTGCTATTAAGCTCCGGTAATGGCTTGTAACAGGATATGCTCACTTGCTATCTGAATTAAAGGGTAGATATTACGTCCCTGGAGGCCAATCAGGCGGTTTGTCGAGGTTCTGCTGGGACGTTAAAGCAGCCGTGGGTTTGTCGGTTCTGTGTGGGGAAACGGACTAATTCCCGTTCATGATTCACGCTTCCTCACATTAAAGGATCGATTGGGGTTCACTCATGATTCTATTTACGAGGAAAATATCTCATGGAGGAAAAACACAGCTGAGGGAGAGAAGGCAGGATCCACACTCTTCTTCACTTTTAACAAATCAAAATAAATAATAGATTTGATTCTCAGAGAGAGAGAGAGAGAGACGGAGAGAGAGAGAGACGGAGAGAGAGAGAGAGAGAGACGGAGAGAGAGAGAGGGAGACAGAGAGAGGGAGAGAGAGAGACAGATAGAGAGAGAGAGAGAGAGAGAGAGAGAGAGAGAGAGAGAGAGAGAGAGAGACAGATAGAGAGAGAGAGAGACAGATAGACGGATAGAGAGACACAGATAGAGGGAGAGAGAGTGAGACAGATAGAGAGAGAGACAGATAGAGAGAGACAGATAGAGAGAGAGACAGATAGAGAGACAGATAGAGAGAGAGAGAGAGAGACAGATAGACAGATAGAGAGAGAGACAGATAGAGAGAGACAGAGACAGATAGAGAGAGAGACAGATAGAGAGAGAGAGACAGATAGAGAGAGAGAGACAGATAGAGAGAGAGAGACAGATAGAGAGAGACAGATAGACAGATAGAGAGACAGATAGAGAGAGAGAGAGAGACAGAGCAGCCGTCACAAACGGTGGAACTCCCACTTCTTCATCAGATTAAACTACATCAGTTCTTCATCTCTGGCGCCCGAGAACATCATCTTAGGGTTGGGTTGAAGTTACATCATGTGACGTGCAGCAGGAGGGTGTTCGCCTCATCCTGTCCCGTCTGTCTTGAGCGTTTACGGGACGTGTCACGCCATCCCCCCACCGTTCACGGCTGTTCTTCCTCAGCCGTGTAGGTGGAGCTCATCACGAGTCTCTATTTCTGATTCAAACATGTCGGACTCGTCTCCACCTCCTGCCTGAGGTACGTCATGCCGACGTCTCAGAACAGCCAGAACTTTTTTTACTGGAGACATTTTGTCTCTTGTGGAAATTTCAAAAGTAAGGATTTATGGTTTTTTTTATAAGCCCGCCCAAAGAAAGGTCAAGTGAAGGTCAAATACTTCACTAGAACCATGTTTTATATGTTGTTATATGTACATGTTAACAGTTGAGTTATCGCCTCATGGTGACACAATCAAACTAAGATGGACGATTTCTCCATGAAACCTGAGTCCATTCTTCTGCTCTGGTCCGTTCCCTCAGGGTCTCCTCAGCCAATCATCTGTCTCCATCTCCCCCTGTCACACCAACCAACTGCATGTCCTCTCTCACCATCTCTAGAAACCTCCTCTTTGCTCCTCCCCTTCTCCTCCTGTAGCTCCATCTCCAGCATCCTTCTACCAGTAGACCCACTATCCCTCCTCCTCTTCACGGGTCAGAACCATCTCAGTCTGTCCTCTCTGACTTTGTCTCCAGGACGTCTCACCTGGACTGTCCCTCTGATGTCTCCTTTCTAATCCTGTCCTTCCTCCTCACTCCCAGAGAACATCTGAACATCTTCATCTCTGCCTCCTGTCTTCTGCTCAGAACCAGAACCACTGTCTCTGAACCATCCAGCAGAACTGCTCTCACCTCCATCTTGGAAACCTTTCCCTTCACTCCTGCTGCTCCTCTTCTGTCACAGATAACTCCTATACTCTTCTCCACCCTGCCTGCACTCCCTTCTTCACCTCTTCGCCACACTCCCAGTTGCTCTGAACAGCTCAGCCCAAGTCCTTAAACACCTCCACCTGCCTCCACCCTCACCTCCACCTGCCTCCCGTTCATGTTTGTACATTTAGACTTTCTATGATTGTAATTTAACAAATGCCCCAAAGGAATAGATTATGGAAGGAAATAATTTTCCCATGGTTTTTCTTCTTGGTGAAAACATTAAATTGTTCGGGGCCGGACTGGACTAGAACTTTGATAATAGTTCCTCCTATGACGGTGTCCTGTCAGACCTACTCCCAGATGAGCAGCTCCGGCGTCTGGAGCCATGAGTAGAAGTTGGAACCTTTGGCGTGTGATTGTTTAGTAGTTATTCCACTTTCTCTCCACCACAGCGCTAGTGGAAAATTGCTTTTTCCACTTCACGCACGTGTTCACCAAAAAGTGCCGCTGGAAGCATTTTGAGGGCGAGTAGAAGATTAAGTCCAGCCTCCCTGTTGAAGTGCAGCACCTGACCAGCCGGAGAAGGTGTTGCTATCAACATCGGGGTTCCTTTGTGAATTGGTTGCACGATTCCTAAAGACGCTTTCAGCCAGAAAAGGTTGCTGGTAAAAGTACAAACAATTATTTACTCAAGTTAAATGACAGTTACTCGTGTGAAAACTTTTTTAATAGTAGAAGTATTGATTTTGATTTCTAAATCAAATAAAACCGTTGGAGTAAAAAGTAACCCTGTGGAGGATATTTCTACCGGACAATGTTGTGCATGTAACTTCTGTTTGTGTCATTGACAAAGAATGTGTTCAGCATGAACGACTGTTACATAGAACACAACATAGAATAAGAAAGGGAAGATGATTGTGCAATTGACACCTACACTGTAAAACAATTAAAAAACTAGAGAGGCACTAATAGCAGTTTTCTTGGCTGATCCCAGATTTTTATAAAGCCGGACTGATTTTGGTCGATTTCTTTTCCTTCTAAGTTTAAAACTCATAATGAGAATGTATTTGAAGTGCTTTTACTTTGAAGGATTAAAGTGGAAGTGACGAGGCTGCTCAGCCTTGTGTATGTGTTCTGGCCTGTTGAAATCAGCAGATCGGCCTCAAGTCATTGCCAATTTGACCAAATTAGACTTCCCGGCGCTGATCGTTTAGCGCACCTCTATTAAAAACATAAATACAGGCTTTAGTCTCATTGTGGATAATCAGAAAACGGTCAAATGGTCAAATGATCCGCTCCGCATCGACAAAAAGGTTTCAGTCAGATACTTTTTGCTTTTAATACAGAATAACGACAAGTCAAAGTCACTTGACCTTCCCGTCGTCGACGCTCTCCAAGACCGAATCTTTATCTCGACACAAACATGGAGGTACGTCATTGAGGATTCTGTCCCACATCACGTACAGCAAGGAGCCGATTTTAAATTTGTACGCCGGAGGTGGAAGGTCTGCCTGTTGTCCCTGTAGACGGTATCGCTGGCATATTCTTATTTTTTTAAGACTATTCTTGGTGACCTCTATCAATGGAAAACAGAAGAAGAAGTTATTGTTTCGCCCCCCGGACTTATTCCTGCCGTCTGTCCCCAAAAAAGTCTCTTCTGAATTTGTAAAAAGGTCATTTAAATATGGAATTAGGAATCGGTGGTAAAACGACCTGAATGTCAGGGAGACGGTGGGCATTTAAAGTCCTCTTAAAAGACCTGGATGATTTTAATGCGGCTCCTATTCGATCCTTAGAGTCGGCGACTAAAGTCGGGCGACACGTTTTGTCTCTTGTTCTAATTTGTGAATAGTTATTTTTTATATCTATACGCCAGCGGAACGGTTCATGGGAGCTGCTCTAGAAAAATGCGTTTCTTAATCTCAATGAAAATGAAAAACCAAGTGAGTTGAGTTAATGTGGTTTTTGATGAAGCCAACATTTGACTCCCATGATTGAATGAATGAGGGTAGCGTTGTGTTCGTGGTCCACATTAACATCAGAGACGTTCTAGAGACTTCCTGCTCAGACAATCTGTTTATTAGCTTACGTTAAGGTCACTTATCAAGACAACCCTCCCTTATTCCTTGCCTGTGTATGTTCTAATCCATAAAGGAAGGACGCTTAAGTAGAAAAAAATAAATTGTTGAAATATTGAAACTGTCCTCCCAAGAAGGAAACAAATCAGGCTTATCAGGCGGGTCCGTTCTCTCCCTTCGCCCCGGTTCCTCCTGCTTTCATTAGGCGCTGAAGCTTCTCTCTCTCTCTCTCTCCCCTTGATAAAGCGAGAGCATTTTCATGAAGGCAATAAAATACTCATCAGCAAAGGCCTGAAATTATTTTTTTAATATGACGAGGTATTAATGTGGACTGAAGGAGATGGCTGGTTGGGCTGATGGCGGCGCCTCTTTATCAAAGAGTGGCAGACCGCTGAAGTCTCTCTCCTCCCTCACATTATTCTTCAAGAACAAATTAAGTTTTTCCAGGATTTCATCTATAGAACTAGGCGAAACCATTGTTCGCTCTGAAAGGCCGCCTATCGCTCTGGAAGCTGTTGTCACTGTTTTTGGACTCACACTTCGCCCTCCTCTCGCTCCGTCATCTCTCCACGGCTTTTCTCCGATTGAGAGTTTGTGTTTTTTCAGTGATTGCAATTTAATCTGTCCACGTTCTCAGCGCCGCCCCCGCTGGAGAAAAACTTGCTGCAGTTAAAGTGCTGCAGAGAAGTTCTGCTTCTGGACAGAGAAGAAATCACAGCCTTCAACATGGGACACGTAAACGATGACCCAAAGGGACGAACTCTAACTTCACCAATACGACAGGACATGAGCGGCCTTTGGAAAACATGCTGCAGAACCGAAAACACGAGTGTCTGACTTGTTTAAGCATCGAGCCGATATAACACCGAGACATCCAGACACGTTACGTTAAAGTACTTGTTACCACGGCGACACAGAAAGTCCATATGAGCGATGGAGGATTGGGTTTGGGTTTATATTAGGTTTATTGGTTGTTTTCATGATGTTGATGGAGGTTTGATTCTCAGTCACATGACCACATAACGTAGCGAAGCATCAAAAATATGAAAAACGCCGTATTGTATTAAATGGGTTTTATTTTTCTCATGAAGAATTCAAACGTTTATGCGGGGGTGCGTCGCTCCTGCGTGTCCTCTGGAAACACTTCAGTTGTGTTGTGGCTATTACAGCGTGTTTCCAAATGCTGCCCCTGCGAAGTCAAACGAACCAAGATGTTTTCTTGGTTTGCTTGAGTTTTGTCTATTTGCATTTGTCTTTGCGTTGCAGCGTGTTTGCCCTGTGAAAAGGAAGTTCACATCTCTTCGCTGCAGACAAAAGAGGTTTCTGCATCGCCGGCATTGATATTCATGGTTTATAATGCTCAGTGAAAATAAAGTGGCCTTTGCAGGGATGACCCGGGCCTCAATCTCTACCACAGCTGAGACACGCTGTAAATTAATGTCAGGAGAGGTGAGGGAATATATAGAGCTGCAGAGATGTGTTAAATTGCTGCCAGAATGTGTTTTGAATTCAGACTCCCCCCCCCCCCCAAGCCTTTGAATCTAATGAGTTGTCGAGCAAAAGATCAAGTAAAGGCTTTGTAATTGTAGTAAAATTATGATAAGCAGCAAATTAACGTCACTCACCGTGATGCTTTCCTCATTACATGCTGCTGGATAACACAGTGTGATTAAGTGCTTATTCCTACATGATATTACACGCCGGCTCTTCAGATTTCTATTTAATGAGACTTTCACTTTCTGATCTTCCTCCAGTGGGCAGCCTTGGCTGACTTTGCCACCCAAGGTCAGGACAGAGGCGTTTGGCGGAGGGGAGCCCCCCTGCCCACCAGACGCCCAACATAACCACTTCTCTGCCTCCTTCCTCTTTTACCATACAAGGTCGTCTCACGCTGGCTACGCCTCTGCAATTAGCATGCAGCCTGTGGTGCGGCCTGTCTGGCGGCGAGCACACGCGCCCGGCGCCCTGCTCTTCTAATGAGATGCCAGTCAGTGAGGGTGCCTGTGAGACTGTGAAAGGGAAAAAATAAAAGCCTCCCCGTGGGGCATTCATGCTCCATGTCATGGTTGGTAGGAGGGACCAATGGAGTGCACACAGTCGGTCCGGGAAGGGCAGGCAACTAATTTTACATCACACACACTATTTGATGGAGGCTCTCATCTAAACTGCGCTGCTCTACCGTGAATGCATGCATGTTTAGCACCGGCGCTGCCAGAAGGTATTGCCGCCCAAAGACCTGCTATGCTGGAGCTGCAGCGACGGCGACCAGCAAACAGAGACTAGCATCCGGTCCAGGCTCAGAGAAGAAGCCGGAGCAAAGGTCGAGACAGAAAACAGTGAAGAGCTTAATGAAGGGCTTCTGCTCTTCCTCAACACAAACGATGCTGAGATACAAAATTTAGAAGTCAGTTGTTCATCTGTATTTTCTTCATTATTTTCCAGTCTTTGTTCCCAACATATTCTTGTTACTTGAACTTGCCGGAGAGCAACAGTAAATCCTGGAAAAGCCCCCAATCGCCTGCATTATACAATCAATGTCCCTACTTGAATGTCAAAATGACTGTTTTTTTTGTGAATGAGCATGAGTAAAAGAGGATATACATGAAATAGAACTCTTTCAGTCGATTCAAATGCACCGAATATATATAATAATAATAATATATAATAATAATAATAATAATATATAATAATAATAATATATAATAATAATAATAATATATAATAATAATAAATATAATAATAATAATATATATAATAATAATATATATAATAATAATATATAATAATAATAATATACAATAATAATAATAATAATATATAATAATAATAATATATAATAATAATAATAATATATAATAATAATATATAATAATAATAATATATATAATAATAATAATAATATATAATAATAATAATAATATATAATAATATATAATATGCAGGCTCATTTCTCAGCATCCGATCCTTCCCGATAACTCAAAAACTATTTCATGCATCAGTTTCAAATTGTACACCCCTATAGACCCTATTGTGAGGAAGGACTGGACCTATTTTGGGAAAGATTTGTTGATACTACGGGGAGCTTTATCTCTAAAAGTTTTGGGGCAAGTATTTCACAACCATTGGTCCGATTTAGTCCAAATTTGGTTCAGATGAATCGACTGGAGGTGTAATATCTTGTATAAATCATATTTTACTCCAGTAGTTCATATTTGACTTAAACCAGCCACAAATGGGTCACAAGCCAGTGTACCTCTGCCTGCCGGTCCGAAGCCTGCATAAATAAACATTCAGACATTTCAATAGCAACAATGAAGAGGAGGGTGTTAGGGGGTCTCCGATGGTTTGACATGTTCATGAGTTTCCAAAGTCATTGGCCCAGCAGGGGGAATCAAGTGCATCGCTGTGAAGATGAAAACCGAAGCCGAGATGGATTTTTTTCCCCTCATTTTGACGATGCAGTGAAGCGAAAAGCAGAGCCGAGCAGCAGGAGTGAAATCTGATTCAATATTCCATCACCTTATTTTTTCACTTTATTTGAATTTACAATCAGATCCAGTTTCTTCATGCTATATTCAACCAAAAGTACCACCAGGAGTCCAGATACGTTGCTCCAGCTTTTACTGAACTTCACAGCCAAGCTACCTGTGAACCGATATGCCTTTAATTTCAGTTATCAAGAGCAGTTTTGTCGTTTCATAATGTCAGACACCTACCGTCCAGGTGATTGTTAAATAAGAAGCTTTTATTTCTTGCCTCAGCGGGCCTCTCTGACCAGACTGGAGAAATCTGTGGCTAAAAATGCTACAAGGTTAGACGATGGATACGCTTCCACCTTCCATTGGAGAGAGGGAGATATGGAAGAAACATGGGTACACTCTGTGCTGATAAAATATTCATCTGTTTAATCTAGCTTCTTCCTGCATATTAATGTGTTTCTGTGCTGATGTAGCTGCGGCGCTTGCTGCTTCTCATCGCTGCATGAGGCGCAGAAAACACATTTTCCCACAGCGAGGAAGTCATAATAATGCTGCTGTGGTCTCCAGTCTCTTTCTTTCTATCTATATATCTATCTATCCATCTAATCATGCCCTCCAAAGTTATTGGCACCCTTTAAAATGAGTGAAACGAGATGCAAATAATGTCTTTATAGTCTATAACCAGGATCTTTAATTCAAATCATTCAAAATAATCTAACCTTTAACTCAAGAAACAACATTTTGCCTCAGTAACATCCTGATTCTCCTCCTGTGGTCTGTGAGGAGGTCTGAGGACACATGGAGAACATCTGAGACCATTCCTCCATACAGAACCTCTCCACCTCCTTCAGGTTCTGAGGTCCACGCTGGTGGACTCTCCTCTGCAGCACATCCCACAGATGTTCTGGTGGGTTTGGGTCAGGTGACTGGGATGGTCATGGCAGAACCTTTATTCTGTGACCTCTGAACCATTCTTGGGTTGATGTTGAGGTGATCTTCAGATC